>UXUI01000062.1:0-10214 GCA_900576705.1 Enterobius vermicularis | reverse complement strand
ATAATAACAATAATAACAATAACAATAATAACAATAATAATAACAACAATGATAACAATAACAATAATAATGATAACAATAATAATAATAATAACAGTAACAATAATAATAATGGTAACAATAACAATAATAACAATAAGAATAAATTTCTTCTTATTATTATTATTATTATTATTATTATTATTATTATTACTGATTCCGAAAAATCTCAAAATTAATTTATTATTATTGTCTTATTATTATTATTATTATTATTATTATTATTATTATTATATTATTATTATTATTATTATTATTATTATTATTATTATATTATTATTATTATTATTATTATTATTATTATTATTATTGTTATTATTATTATTATTATTATTATTATTATTATTATCACTGTAATCTATTGTTATTGTTGTTGTTATTGTTATTGTTGTTGTTATTATTATTGTTATTGTTATTAGATTCTTAGTATTACGATTATTATTATTATTACTATTATTAGCTGATTCCGAAAAATCTCAAAATTAATTTATTATTATTGTCTTATTATTATTATTATTATTATTATTATTATTATTATTATATTATTATTATTATTATTATTATTATTATTATTATTATATTATTATTATTATTATTATTATTATTATTATTATTGTTACTGTTACTATCATAACTATTTTTATTATTACTATAATAACAATAATAGCAATAATAAGAACAATAATAACAGTAACTATTACTATCAATGATACGATTATTACCATTATTATTATTATTAGTGCGCCTTAAAAATAGCGTTCTAGAAACTGGGCAAGACTTTGATGGCATTCATCATGATAAAACCTTTCAAAGACACAAGGAGAACTGTAGAAAATTCGGTGATTAAATTAAGAAGTTAAACACCAAAGCGCAAAAAAAATACCAATGTGATAGCCGTGTCAACAAGGATAACGACTCGGACAATAATTTTTTCAGGAGTTTGAACACAAAAACACGCGTACAAGAACTATACTTTTCTAAAGCCTTCAAGTTGCAGTTAGTTAAAAACTTTTGCCAAAAAATATTTTAGAAGAAAAAAAAAAATGAAAAACAGCGATGGAAACATACGGTTTCCAAATGGGAGATGGAAAACGGCCGCGGGTCCGCATGCAGTCTACATTTATGGTTTAAAGAATAAAAACGGACTATACGACAAGGGAGGTAAGGATGGATGCAGCCGATTTTCTGGCCTTGTCGTCGCTGCACCATATATCGACAATAATACTGCTTTTATGTATCGGCGGCAAAGACCGGCCGACAAACAACTAAATAACTAACTAACTGACTGACTGGTTGCAGAGCTCGGCTCGGCTGACTGGCTGGTTGGTTGGCTGGTTAGTTTCGTTCCCGTTAATGCTGGCTGCAGGCATCGCTTTGAGTTTGTTCCTAAAAGTAGTTCTCGTTATGCCTCTTCTACACTATCCGCAACAGCAAGGAAAGTTCATTGTTTTCCCAGCATCAACTCTTTCTCCCAACGCTCACATTACTCTCATCATCAACACGTTTGGAAGTTTTTTTAAACAATTATTATTGCAGGAAAGAGGCAACGTTAAAATTTTTTTATTTCCCGTTTATACCACCTTATCAGACACTGAAAACCTCACGGAGGTAATGTTTAATTAAGACAAGCTACTGCATTGAATGAAAGAAAAAGCTTGAGTTGATTATCGTTCGTTTTGGTTACTGAAATTTTTTCAGACATTTTGAACCGCATAAAGCTGCCTGTTTCCTTCTTTTCTTCATTTACCAAACACCTTACTTCACTCCTTTATCTTGTCATTAGCATATTTCCGCTTTAATTTGTACCCTACTCCATCTAGTTCTTCATCAAACATTAATAAAAAGAAAATTAACTTGACTTCGTTTCTCTAACTTTGCGTCGCCATTAAGGGAAACTTAAACGCATGCACTTTAAAAATGCGACAAAAATTATTTTTGAGGATGGTTTTTCATTAACCTTTATGACATAATCGAAAAAATTTTCGCTTAGCATCCATCCAAAAGCCCCAAGAAATTAGTAAAGCCTAATATCACGAAAATCTTGCAGTTTTAGCACCCCTGACGTAGGTGTGGATAGTGTAAATACAGTTTGTATAGAACTGACCACCAAGAAAAGACAGATAAGAGACAAAATTATCATCAGGTTGGAAGGTTCAACACAAAACTTCTTCCACTTGAGCCCTTACTTTCAGGACTGTCGCACGACAGCCAAAAAAACATTTTTAAATGCAAATATCAGTTGAAAAAATTTACTGATAAGTTTATCACAAACGACAGTGTTTCTCTTCTACTCAGTAAAACACAGCTACTGTCGTTGAGTAAAAAGCAAAATTCAAACAACCTTTGCAGAATAGATTTAAAAACTTCTTTATCGTACAAAAAAAAACACACGGACGAAAACAACAAAACATCCACCAAGCAATAAAAATAGGACTTAGTCAAATAACTGCAACACTGGTACGATAAGAAAAAATTCCAAAGCACCGTAATGAATATTGGAAAGAACTCGTCTTCTTCAACAAACCTATTCACTAAATTTCACTTCATCCTAACGACTAGCGAAATCCAGATGTTTTGAAAAATACAGCAAAACGGGAAACACTGCATATTACTCAAACTCTGAGCATTTTGGTCACTCTAAGAACACCCACAACAACGCTTGGCATAAAGACCAAGACAGTTTTTGATTGAGAACACAATAACTCCAATTTTCTGCAATTGACACGCAGAGCAAACCAAACCCCTCATATAGATTGTGCAGACAGTTTGATGGCAACAGAATCATCCTTTGCTGACTTGAGATCAAGAAAATGACAACAAAAAAATCCAACAAAGCTTACAAACCAGGCATGACAAAAAAAGCACTAACCATTCCAGCAGTTATATTGAGAGCGCAATGAAATGAAGTGAGCTTATATGCGCTCTGAAAAACGACTGCTTTGCCAGCTTCGTAACTGCAACGTCTTGAACCGAAGAAGTATTTTATATACTTCTTCGGTTGTATGTAATGTATGTATGTAAGAATTATTTCCGCTCTGATTTTACACAGTTTTTAAACTATTTCAAAAATGTAACCTTAAAGCACTAATAAGATGAAAACTGCTTTTCAGATAATTCATGTTTCATAATAGAATTGCACTCCCTAAAACCACTAGCAAAAAAGTATACCCCTCACATACTGAGCCGAAAACCACTCCATTTTTTTTAGGAAGACGTTGTCGAGGATTTCCTTAGAAGCATATCCAAAGATAATGAACAATTGAATCAACAGTTCATTGAATCACAAGTAGCTGAATAAACCGAAGAAAGTATTACAATCAATAACAAAACAAAAAACAATAAATTTGTACCACGCTCACGAGACTTAGTCAGTATTCTTAACTAGCAGATATTTACAAATTCCTAGACCAAACATAAAACGATATTCACGTCAATTTCTGCTGGTCATTCTTTGACTTAGCATTTTCATTCACAGTCATTCTCTGCAAATTTCCAAATATATGAAAGATACTTGACTAAAACTGGAAAGGCTCGTACTACTGTAATAAAAAGCCTAAATCTTGACGCGCTAAGAAGTTATTCCAAGTCAAAAAAAAAAGTAAACCTCAGGATCCTTGTTAGGCCTCCGCAACTCCTCTTCTTGAAAACTAAGCATATCATACTTGGCTAACATTTCAGCTATCAACGTTTTGTCTACCTCCTAAAAATAAGGAAAATAAATTTGAAATTTTTGGAAGTACAAAATCCACTGTCCTCAAATGCTCAACCTTTATCTACTTACTTTAATAACCTAAAACAAAAAAGCTGAACAAGCAAAGAACATCCATGAATAAAACATGTAATAAAACTAAAGTGAACAGCCAAAAAAATCCGTACATCTATTAGCACATTAAAAGCAACTTTCTAGAAAACAATAAACCTCATCTTCAGCGATATTCTCTCGAAGTGAACGTAGCACTAAAATAACTCGCCTTTTCTCCTCCCGTAATTTCTTCAACAAATCTACGGTCTGTTTTTCCTTCTAAAACTCAATAAAAACAAACTTCAATTGTTCAAAACATATTAATTTCAGACCGTGCTACTCAGCTGGATCTTTATATAATTTAAAACAAAGAATAACCTGAGTTTGCTTCGTACAATCGTTCCCCTGAGCCTTTAACATATAGTAGTCTGCCGTAACCTCAGCTAACATTTTACTCTGTAATCCCTTAAAAACACACACTGAAACAACAACAAAGGGTTAAAAACTAAAATGAGCCACAAATTGTACAGGTACAATCTCTTGAGATTACGGTCTCCCAGTTTACGCGAGAAAGTTGTTTAAAACGACTAAAACTTTGAAAAAAATTTGGAAAAAATGCCTTCAAAATGAAGTTTAAAATGAGCAAACTCAAAAGACACACCTATGAAAAAAATCATAAAGAAAAATTGAACTCAAACCTCATCAAACCCTGAACCTTCCTTTAAATTTTTCAAAGTAAGCTGTATTTTTTCTTTATTCTTCCTTATCGTCTCCAGCTGATCATTAACTGGTATCTGCTTACAACGCTAAAGAAAATCACGTCGTGAAAATTTAAGCAGTAGTAAAAGTACTAAGAATCCTAAAAAGAGAAACTAAAACCTGTAAACATTGGGCCGACGAATTATAATTACTCGGTGGAGTAATATAGCATGACCCGCTTTGAAGCTGCCTAATCTCCAAAATTGAAATACACACTGAAAAACATCGGAACTAGAAGACCCCTGAGATACGCAAGAATAACACTTTAAAAACGAAAACAAAAAATGTCCGACTACTAGTAAACAATAGAAACAATTGAAGGTTTTTAAACATCAAAGACACCCATAGTGCTTACTGTTTAAAAGTGCAAGGTCGCTCCTCTTTGACGAATTATGACTGGAAAGCTAAAACATAAAATATTGAACAAAACTTCAAATCAAGCCACTACTTTTTTAAAACACTAAAAAAACCTTGCCAGGACTGTTTGCACACTTGCCACTATAGACTTAACAAACTGTAGAGAGTAAAGATCTAAAAATAAGCACTAAAAATATTATGGAAGTATCAACAGAATTTTTAATTAACACCTGACAAAGTTTCCTATTCTGCATGACTTTCAAAAACTCGTCTTCTTGGGCACACAACATATAGTAATTGGCCCTCAGTTCCGCCATTAATGTCTTGTCCAGTTCCTGAAAAATAAAGCAGATAAGTGAGGCCAAAAAATGTTCAAGAAAAATCATTCCAACTTGACAGATTAAGCACCTCTAACCAAAAATATTTCCTTTAGGCTGCAAACAACTGCGTCCAGAATGATACTAAATGCGAGAAAGTTGGAAGAATAATATACAGCTATTCAAAGGATCTTAAAAAGAGGAGCTCTGACACTTTTCTAATTTAGTGGCGCCATATACAATGTGCCTCCAGTCGATGTGTCTTAACAGTTCTCGCTGACCACACCAAGAAGTCTGAAAGGGTATCATTTTCCCACTTAAAAGAAGCGGTGTTGTTGAAAATAGCCAAGCCTCCCAATGTTAATAAAAATTTTTTTTAGAACTGAAAGCCTCCAGTGCCAGCGACTGGCTTTTCTCAAAGAATTTCAAAAAAGACCAACAGGCTGAAGATGGCGACCCATCGAGCCGTTCATCCGACTGTTCCCTTGCAATATGTGAAAGTCAAAATTTTCATTTTTTGGCCAAACAATTCGAAACTTATTAGCCACGTTCAGTCATGAATTTCTTGTGGCGCCTCCAAACTAGAGAAGTCCCAGTTTTATTACCGGCACATTAACTTAAAAACGATACAGAATCATCCGCCAAAGGTTAGCACTGCACAAGTGGTTACCTTCTATTAAATTAATTACCTAACTACCACCCATAACGAAGAAACAGTAGTTATTAAAAATAACACCACAGTGAAAGAACAGTTGCAAAGTATAACACCTTGCAAATAAAACGCCAACCACAACAAAAGGTATAACACATCAAAGTTAGATTTAAAATGTGTTGAACCCGCCACAACCCTACTTCTTTTCTGAAAATGTGTTCAACTGAAGCAGATATTTGGGCCATTTAGTAAGCTATAAAATCAAAATAAACTAACTTCGTGTTCCTTCATTTCATCCTTGATCTTGTACAAAGTTGAAAAAATTTTTTCTTTATTCTCCCGTAACTTCGCCATACGACCTAATAAACTTTTTCCAAGGGCGTGCTAGAACAGTGTTGAAGAATAAAAATTTCAACTATTACGCTATTACTGATCGTTATAATAACATTCCAGCTTCATCATAACGTATGAATAAAAAAATTAAAATGTTATCAATCAGTTTCGATATATCAAAACTATACGAATCACAGAAAAATGGATCAAACATAAAGATTAACTATACAAAATCTACCGTATTGTGCAGAGATTGTGATAAAGCAGAATTGGAAGTAGGCGAATTACTAGCCATTCGTAAGTAGCAAATTATACAACAATTAAATGAAGAAACAATCCGATTAAATAAACTGAAACAATAATAAGCTTTTGTTGGAGAAACTTTCAAATAAATTGAATAAACTCAGTGATGTTTGCGTTTAATGCGATCAACCAAGGAATCGGATACACCACTGAAATCCATTAAGCAACTTAAACAGCGGATTCCTACTACCATTGCCTTCGAATCGCTACAACCATTTAACAGCAACATTGAACAGAAAGCAGGTTGAGAAGAAGCTAAAGCCAAAGGAAGAGCAACATTGATCAAGACGGTCAGCTGTTGCCGAAACGCTAAAATGCTAAAGTTCAGCCGGGATTCAGCTTCCCGGCAGTTGCAGCCTAATATTTGATTTGCTGATTTATGGCTTTTCCACAGCTGATTTACACTTTTTTAAAGTGCGTACAGCAAAACTTTCGAAGCACTGTATGCCACTCACCTATATTTGAAACCTTCATTGCTTTAAATTTTCTAAAAACATGTTTGGAAGATCGGCAGGCCCAGTCGACCGACTTGCAAAACAGAAGGCTAAGTGTGATACTATATTAACAGAAAAACCAAATTTCAGTCCGATTTTCTGGATAAGTAATTTTTTAAACTGTATTGGATTTATGGACTAATCCACTGCGATTACATTTCCAGTTACAAATATCCATTTGAGTTAACCACTCCCGTAAGAACTTTGGTCTTTTTTTCACTTTTCATCTGTCGCCACCGATCCCACACAGAACCCACTTTGAAATTTGTTTTTTCAAAACATGAAATTTTGCTCAAGTTACTTACATTTTTAGCAAAAGGAAAAAATGCTAACTCTTCTACTTTCGCTTTTAAAATTCATTTTTAAACTAACTTTATTCTCCTGCATTGAAACTGAACTGTACAAGTTATTTCAATCACGGTATCAAAAGAAATTAGTATATACATTGAAATACTGATTTATAAAAACATTTCTTATATACCAATATTTCATGCTTTCTGGTAAGACCTAATAAATAACTTCCTTCCGTTTCCAAACAATTATTCCAGATAAGAGTCGAGAGGAACCGAAAAAAAAAAAGAAAAAAAATAGCACAAGAATTCTTTTTTTTTTAAAGTATCTTAACACTAGAAGCTTGACTAAAAAAATCACTTTTGTTTTCTTAAGTTGAAGGTAATTAAAATTAACGGAAATTCGTTTTTGAAAAACTGCACATATTCTATACAAACTGTTGATGGTTTGCAATCAAAACAGCTACATATATACAACTTTATTGTTTTTCATCTGTACCAGCAGCAAGTACTAAAATTTCTAATAACCTTAATAAATAACCGAAGAAAAGGAGAAAGAGGAAGTAACGAAGAAACAGAAAACAATTTATCAATTTATTATTTTCTTTTTTATTTGCACAAGTTTTCTTTTTGCTTTTTTATTTTCTTATTCCCATATCCCACAGGAAACCTGATCCTTCAAAAATAGGTGGAGCAAAACAAATACGAAAAAAAAAAACTAAACAAAATCCCATAGTAACTTAACTCCTTGACCGTCGCAGTAGAGCAACAAAAAGATTCAGGAAGATTCAAAAAATCTCATTTTGCTTCCGTCGTTTCTGCCTCCTCAAGTGCTTCTAGAAGATCTAGTTTAGCGGCTCTTAGGTCGGCCAATTTTTGTCGTGCACTATCAATTCGTTCCATCGTCTAGAAAATGAAATTGAATTCCATATAGAGTATAAACGTAGGACACTTGGTGATACCCATTTCAAACACCCATTAGCGCTATATAAATACTCTTCAAAACTGGAAAGCCAAAACAGAAAAAGTGAAAGACACAAACTATACTTCATCACATTCTTTTTTTAAAGCTTCTGTCAATTTTTTGTTTCTTTCTTGAACAGACTGCCAAAAAACGCTGCTGTCTACATCCGCACTACGATCGCAACCTTCTTTTACACAGTTGGAGAAACGAATTTCAGTTTCCGTAGTAGCGTCTTTTTTACCAATACCCATCTAAAGAAAAAACTCGTATGACATCTTAAGCCTCACAAACCGTTAAAGTACAAAAAAATGAGCTCATTCATTTTGAGTCCAACAAGAAATTTAAAAAACTTGCTCAATCTTAACAATCTGTAGTTATAGTCTGAAAGAAATTTAACACTTTGCACTTTCAGATCATATTAAGACAATTCAGTTTAGCGGTTCAGAAAAGACAAGAAAAACAAAAAATCCTAGAACTTACAAGTTACTATTTTACTCCAGAGAAGTCGAGATAATTCCTACACTTTAGAATTTTCTTGGCTACTTCATGCAACAAGTTCTGTAGTGTTCAACGTCATGTCTCCCCATTCTCAGATAAATCACACTTTTTGTGTTTTTTTTTACGACCCATGGTACACAGTTACCTCATCCTTAGATTCTCTTGGCGAAAATTCTGAATCTACTTAATTTGTCAGTTTGTCTGCATTTTGCAACACTAGCCTTAAAAAGCTAAGTCAAAATTAATATCGTAACCCACAATGCACGACTCTATTGATTTACAGTGCTGTACTTTTAGGCAGCCAAAAAAAAAGTATTAATAGCATTAAGGCTAACAGTTATTTAAGATTCAAGTGTTTACTATAAAAAGTTATTTAAAAAAGTGAAAACGATGTCAGTTCCATATTCAGGACCCTTTAATTCAATTTGTAAAACCACTAGCACTTCTATTTCTTTCAAACTATAGTTTTTACCTATTTTACATAAAGGCGAGACGTTGACAGGCTGTTTACGGTGTTGTATTATTGCTCCTTTGGTTGCGGGGTAAAAATATATATAACCAGTGTGAACGTTAACGGGAGACCAGTTAATTCAGAAAACTATAACTATATATATAAATAAGTCAAATTTACTATACATAAACCATTGCCGCCGAAAATTTTGTCCGAAGGAATCTATCCGTTACAAAGATCAGTAGTTTTTTTCTTAATGTGCTTAACCTGCAAGTTTATCTTTTACTTCTTCATTCTTCGCATCTAAGATTCCTGAGCGCTCTTAATTAAAATCACATAATTTCAGGTAAAACTGTCCAAGCCTTCTCCAATTTTTAACAGCCTAATATCCGGAAGCATTTCTTTACCAAAAACGACATATTTACATGATGTTACAAGCCGTTCCTAATGGTGGAAGCATAATGTAATAGTTTATGAGATTACTTGCAAGTGTTACTTCACCAACTTATTTCTACAGCCCATTACAGAAATTCCAGCTAAGCACTGCGGCAGAACTTCTACAACAGAAGTTTATTTCTGGAAGTAACGGTAAATGTTTATTGTTGAGATAGTGTATTGCTTTGCTGTCCTCAGTTTCACTGTGAGACCAAAACGCTGAAACATAAATCAAAAAGCCAGAGCGGCTTTCCCGGCAACTTATTTTTCCGCTCATCTTGCATGTTCAAAAAAAACTTTCTTTTTCCGCATAATTCTAGATAAAATATGCAGCTGGCGCTTCTAGGCTAAGGGAAGATGAACCTTCAAGATACATGAAATTACAATCGCATCAAAACAACACACGTATTATTACACCATCCGTAAATGAGGGCAAATCTGTTAGGGGAAAAAACATCAACACATAATGGACTCTTAAAAAGTGAAGAAAAAGTGTTTAGAATTTTCCAAAATTATGCTAGATGTGTTCACACCCGAAAGATCAAAATAAAACGAGTTAAAAGCAATTATATAGTACCTG
>UXUI01000061.1:0-10275 GCA_900576705.1 Enterobius vermicularis | reverse complement strand
TATATATATATATATATGCTTTTCTTATCGCACTGAAGTATCAGGAACTAAAAAATCGTTTGAGGCGATTCGAAATTTCAGCTTCTTCTCATAATCGCGAAAGGAGTACTTTTTATCTTGTTTTTGCCTTCTATGAACATGATCTCGCCGGGCTCTTGTCAAATTCGTCTGTCAGACTTTCACTTGTCCATATTAAAACGCTTATGAAGCATCTGCTTGAAGGTCTTTACCAGATCCATTTTGCTAAAATTTTGCATCGTGATATGAAGGTAATCTTTCTTATAAGATTTCAGTTTTTACCCTTGCGAGAATGATCTAGATCTCGAGTTTCAAATACCCCGCTGTAAACACACTTTCTTGACCGAAAGTCTGTATTTGTCATCTTCCGTATTGCGTATAAAATGAGCATTGAGCGGTCTTTTTTACTTGTTCAGTTTCGTCACCTTCCTTGTTGTCATTAATATTTGTAATGCTTTATGTTGTTCTTTATTTAGGATAGAATCCTTTCGAAACGTATGCGTGAATAATAACAGGAGTTCAAAAGTTCTGGTCAGATAAAATTTGATAATTAAGAGTTTCAGGCTGCAAACGTTTTAATTTCTAAAGAAGGTATTTTGAAGTTAGCCGATTTTGGTCTGGCGCGACCACTTTTCCCTCACCTGCCAGGTGTTTTTTAATTATTTCGCAGACGCCTTTTGGTAACCAACTATAGCTTCCTGCTTTAGGACAGCCTGAACATTGTTACACGAACCGCGTTGTAACACTTTGGTACAGGCCACCAGAACTTCTGCTGGGTGAGAGGCACTACGGGCCTCAAATCGATATGTGGGGTGCTGGTTGTATAATGGCGGAGCTTTGGACACGAGCTCCAATACTTCAAGTACTGTTTACCCTCTCTAATAGCCTTTTGTATTGTATTTCTCCCGGTTACTTTTTTGATCTGCCCAGGGAGAAAGTGAACAAAAACAATTAATGTTGATATCTAACTTATGTGGGAGTATAACGCCTGAAGTGTGGCATGGAGTTGAGAACTTGCCTTTATATGGAAAAATGGATTTGCCACAGAATTTGAAGAGGCGAGTAGTGGAACGACTAGAACCTTACGTTCGAGTAATTCTTCTGTTCCTATTCACTGATAACTTTAACCACTGCCTTTTACCCCTAGACACCATTGATCTCATCTTATTTTTGTCTTTCCTTCTATCATCGCAGGTCTTGACTCTTTAAATGTTCAAAAGTATTTAGTTAGGAAGAGAAAAGTGAGTTTGCTAATATACATTAGAAGTATTATGTGCAGGACAAACTCGCTTTGAGTCTCATCGACAACCTTCTCTCGTTAGATCCTTCGCAGCGCAAAAGTGCAGAGTCAGCTCTTGACCACGAATTCTTCTTTTCGCAACCGAAACCCGCGGCTGACGTCCGCGACCTAACAAGCATGATCTCGGTATTTTTTCGTTCAGTGTTTTTTTTTTTTTGAACAGTCTGTTGTCCCAAATTGTTATTCCGTTATCAGTTTGTTTTTTTTTTGTAGACAAATTTATTTGAGTACACAGCCGGTCGCGGGGCTCATAGTGGTCGCGGACGTGGACCTGGCAACCACGGAGCTAGACAAAATAGCCGAGCCGCATTTGCTGCCCAAGGGCAGTACGTTGACATGATTTTCTGAGTAACAAGAAAGGGAAGTTGTTTGTACAGTTATTCGCCAACGGGTGTGATTTTGCTTCTCTTTTAATGTTCCTGTTGACCTCGGAAGCTGGTTCTGTCATGCTCACCTGACTGACTGACAGAAGACTGAGGGACCTCCGAGTTTACTCACTGAGAGGTCTGAAGAACCAGCTTTTGCAGGTTCCCAGAGGTTACTTCCTGTGCCCCAACCCTTCCTATGCCCCTTACGCGGCCTAATATCAGCAGATGCGTCCAGACAGCCGTTTGAGTCATCTAAACCTGGCGTGCTGATTCAGGAAGTACTCTTGAATTTAAATCTTTCTTGTCTCGTTTTATAAGTGATAGTGTATGGACAAAAATAAAGAGATAATCAATTTTGAATTGGTGTTTTCCACCTCACTAATCACATTTCGGAAAGACAGCTAAATCGCAAAATTGAGGTAAACGAGACATTAGCTTTACACCACAATATACCCAAATAACGTTGGAAGATTAAGGCACCATATCACCCGGTTACAATATAAATAATAAGGATAGGAACAACGTGCGTGTATATATTAGTTTGTAGTGAGCCATTTACCCGACTTCTAGAAATGAAGCAGGAAGTTTGATATCAATTCCAAAACTTCTCATTAATGTGATGAAAGGGCTCGTGTGGTAATCCTATTCAATAAACAGTCACTGAAAAACGGAAGCTTCGGACATTCAAAAATGCCAGAAAAATCTCTCACCAGCACTCACTATGAGCAAGCTTTTGAAGTTCACTGAAAGGCACATTGGCCAATATTATTAAACTAATGACAACTTAAGCAAAGGAAAGAAGAATTATCAAACAAGTATAGGTATCTGCACCACCAAAAAGGGGGGATTGGTTGATAAAAAGAGCATCACTTCAAGCAACACAAGAGGATGGACCAGCCATTTTGAAAGTTTGTTTCCCGACAATGATAACAACAAAAATGCCCTCATGAATGCATTTAAAACAAATATTAAATTAACGTTTATCTATATGACGAATTTCGTTCTGACTTAGCTTCAGGACCGTTGCAATAGCTTTTAAAATATGCTTCTTCCCAGATGAACTCTCACAATGAAGTAGCTGTATAAAAATATTACGAAGATACTCCATATTTGCATCGCCGCTATAAAATTCCAGTTTACCTAAAATAAAAAAGCTTCATATCCTCTACTGACAAATCTCTAACAGCAGCTGAAAAAATTAACAAAGTAAGTCCTAATGGCGCTGACAGCTTCTGGAATTAAAAAATTTCGCCGCATCTCAGCAAGACCTCAAACGTCTTGACAGCAACTTAGCGTTACCCACCTTCAAGAAGTTTAATTTCCTCTCGTAATTTCTCTACCATTTCGTGATGTAATAAATCTTTTGTGAGAGATGCTTGCTGCGTTTCGCGCGCATTAAATTCTGCCACTTGTGCTGCAGTTCTGAAGAAAGAAGACATTATAACCTTCGAAAAAAAAAACAAATTTTAACACTTTTTAATGCATTGTTGAAAATATACTCTTTAAGATATGCGTCGAACCTCAATTCCGATACTAATTTATCCTTTTTGGCCAGCTCTTGCTCGTAAAACATATTCTTCGCTTCTGTGGAACTTGACACCGCAGGGATCTGGGTCAAAGACCGATCTAAAAAAGTAAGGTAATATAGAGGCCTAACGTCAAAGGTTGAAACCTTCAAAGTTTTTTTTAATTGAGAAAGAATCAAGTAAAAGAAAAAATGGACTCGGTATTAAATAGACAAACAGGGATGAGAGTGCAATAAATGCTTAACAGTAAGATGACAGCAAAACAGACAGAAGAATCATGAAGTATGCCAGGTCACGGTAAGAGAACAGCATACTTAGTTAAATAATATTACTTAGTGATCACTTTCATAGGTGAGCTACAAAAAAAGTTAGTTATCGACTGTAGGCAAGATCATGAAACATGCCAAGAACACTAAAACCTATCCAACAACAGTATTTCAACAAAAAAAGTGGCCCTATCACAATCTCGCCAGTAACCGTCAAAAGTCATCCCTTGTTAGTTAAGATTGTTAGAGTTTCTGGTTAGTTTTTTACCTATCTGAAGCTCATCAACAATGCTGGAGTAAGATTCAGCACCACTTGAAAACCGATGAGTAGAACCACTCAAGCGCGCACTATCTGTAAACTGCTGTTTTTTCCAAATAATTTACTAACACAACAATAATGATAAAAAACTCAGTCCATCAATATTTTCCTAAGTAGACCAAATTGAAATTGGTTTGATATTTGAATAAAAAAAGAAGATTAAAGATAACCAAGATGAGTTCTTACAAAACGATTACTTTAAAAGATTAAAAAAATGCCTACCACAACTTCTTCTTCGCTCGTCTCCTGGACTAGACCGGTCAGGAAATTCTCGAGAACCTGTTTTTCTCACCTTTACATGTTGCCTTGTAGCGCTTATGCTTTGTGGGGGATCCATTGGATCATTCTGATTCAATTTCTGACTACGAACGGATAGCAATACCGTACTAAACAGGACTAATATAAATGCGTAGAAAAAGTTAAAAAGTAATTGAGATTGAAGTTTTTTCAATAAATAGTAAACCAACTTGATCATTTTCAGTTCCTCTTCTTTTTCAGCCAAAATATCCAAAGTACGGGTCCTTTGTTTTTGCATTTCTGCTTCCATTTCAGCAACTGAAATGATCAAATAACTGGGATATGAGATGGCAAAAAATTAGTTAGATCACAAGCTAAATAAATATTATGCACTATTATGCATTCAGATCAAAAATGATAAACTTTTTTTTCAAAATGTAGGTGAAACCGTCTAAAATCTAAAAATTGACATAATAAAATTGCATCTTAGCACTCCAAAATCAGCGAAAAAAAAACATAACAGACTTCGTTGTTGCATCTGATGCCTCAGTTCCACAGTTAAGTTTTCATGAGAAGTCCGCATTTCTGCGATAGTATGTTGCAACTGCGCACACTTCTAAACAACTCAATAAAATAAGTCAAAGAAAATTCAAAAAATTACATCCAGTATAAGCAAAAATATCCTTAACTAGAAAGAGTTCAAGCAGTGCTCTCCAGAAAGTCTATTAACGGTACACAATAAACTAAATATTTCGTAAAGTAGAACTGCTAACAAAGAAATACAACTAGGAGCTATAAGACAAGCTTAAAATACTTCTTCATATTCCCGTTTAGAATTTGCATGGTCAATCTCCATAGTTTGAAGTTTCTCATGCAGCGAAGCAACTACAGAACGAGTGTGGCGTAAATCCGACTCTGTACTAGCACAAGAAGCACATTCAATAACGGTGGGTAAAGACGCTATCCGAGGTATTTCTCCAGCGTTATCGAGCAAAGTAGTCTTAAAAAACAATAGGGAAGTGAGGTAGTATAATCCTTTTCTCATTACCCTATCATTCAAAAAATAACTACAACGTCATTTTGAAGAATAATAAAAAATCGAGCATAAGCGGAAAAATACTGAGATATCTCTGTTTTTTAAAACGGCTTGAGCTTTCAGTTTATATCTTTCAAACTCATCCTGAAGTTGCTCGTATTTCCCCTTCTCCTTCCGAAGAAGGTCCTCAAATCCTAAAAAACCTGAAAAAGATAACCTCAATCCCAAAAACATTAACACTTTTCTAAAGACTTTAAAAAAGCTAGTCATTTATGGAAGAAAATTATAAAGATTCAAAAAGCTTCAAGAATAAAACAGTTGACTTTATGACATAAAACTATACCATCAATATCAATACTTTCTCCAGTGGCCTGCAACTGTTTGATCAAATCAGATATTCTGGCTTTCAACTCATTTGGATCAAGAGAGCCACTGATTTTATTTCCGCCAGACAACTAGAAATAATTAGGTGGAACTTCAAAAACAAAAGTTTTAAAATCAGAAACTTACAAACCACAAAGACTTTCCTCCTCATACCCACAAGATACTTTAAAAGCAAAATTCCTAATCTGGAAACAGTGGCCTACTGAAGACAAGCAGCGGTTCTCTTCTCGAAGCTTGTCGTTTAGCTTTTCCAGTTTCTCCACTTTAGCCATTTCTTCCATCCTCACGCGTTCCACCTCTCCCATCTCTTTAGCCATCACGTGAAGCCTTAGAAAATTATTTTTGAATAATTTTTTGAACAGATAATTGAACAAGAACGGCAGTAATAACTACAAAGGCTTATTTCAAGTAAACCCGGAAAAATTTCAGATTAACGTGGTTGTAGAGGATTGAAAGAAAATATATAAACAAAATAGAATAAAAAGTTGCGTGGACAACTCTGCTATCACCAGTACAATAAAAATCATCTCCAGAGTAAAAAATGATTCAAAAATGCGTTAAATTTTTTTCAGTTATTCAGGAATAATAACAAATGAGTGAAAGTGATATAAGCAAAGTTCCAATTCGGAAAATAACAAGCTAAGCTACCTAGAATTTCTAATTAACTACACCATTCTACGGCCCGCTCAATTTTTTTTATTAATTGACACTATACCAAGTTTGCCTCGCCATAAACTTGTAGGATTTAACCGTATGCACATCATTGCTTCTATAAATGCTATACTGTTGAAGAAGCAAAAGACACCTGTCTTCCAATTCATGTAACCGAATTTCTCGTTCATCACTCGTTTTATAAGATAACCGTGACAGAAGCTCAGTAATCTCCTTCTGGCTTTCTTTCTGAAAGAACTATGCCAGAAAGTAAAACAACAAAGCCATGAAAAAAGCGTCTAACAAAGCCCAAATGAAGTGATTCAGTTCAGTATTTGGAAACAAGCAGAGAAATCAGACGAGTATAAATCAAATGCTCGTAAGGTTTGAAAACTGAAGAATTTTTAACATTTATTTATAGGCCATTCCATGCCCAATCACAATTTTTTTCCTTTCCTATCTTAAATTTTTCTTAAAATTTGCTGATTAATAGAGTCTAGGTTAGTATGAAGCCAAAAAAAAAAACCAGGAAAAGTGAATTCCCCGCCAAGCTGCATCCCCTCAAATTTGCAAAAAATTTGCCAGGTTGCCACTTGACATGCCTATCATCATAGACTTGTAATTTAGTCCGTTTTCGACAGATTTGATAATTTTTTGTTTGTTATATTTTTCAAGCCCTGATCTTCTAAACGCGTGTTTAATAATTTAATTATATTGTAAAATCACAAAAATACAATAAAAATAAAATTTTAAACAAACATTAAAGAAAAACATAGTCTTAAGTTTTTAAAAAAAAACATTTTGTGCAGATTTTTTTGCCCTACAACATATCAAAATTTGGAAATGGTGATTTTTCGTTATCGAGGGTTATGAGCCTAAAGAGGATGTGTGACTGAAAATAATCGGTTG
The DNA here is from genome assembly GCA_900576705.1 of Enterobius vermicularis. NCBI lineage: Eukaryota > Metazoa > Nematoda > Chromadorea > Rhabditida > Oxyuridae > Enterobius > Enterobius vermicularis. The sequence continues at coordinate 3,261 of UXUI01000061.1, read as the reverse complement.
CCGTTACAGTAATGCTATGCATTTTACTGTAGCTCACTATTGCAAACTGCTTCTGGAAACTCAGGAGAGCGGTTATCAAAATTCAACATATCTTTGGTTTCTTAAAATCCGTCTAAAAGTTATTTTTCAAATGAAAATATTGGCAAATTGTTATTTTTCAAACCTGTAGCGAGTTGCCTCTGCTAAAATATCCTCTGCCTCTTAAACTTTCTGTCCTTCTGTAACAATTGAAAACGAATGCTGTTTGGTAAAGATTCCTCCTGCTGCTGATGGCATGTGAGTACGAATTTGTTATGCCCCACTGACTCGGAAAGCTTTAAAAAACCATGGCATTAGTAGCGTTTGCCCTTTTCCGTAGTCTGCTTCCGAGGAATACGCTCTGCAATATTTCGCACAATTTGTTGCGCCCAATTGTAGAAACCTGCAGATGTTAATATTTTGTCAGTTTGAGGCCCTTGAAGACTGACTCGGGCGGCCAATTTTTTCAAGGTTCCTCCAACATTATCGCATGGGCTCTCTTCATGTGCAGTAACAAAGAAGTGCCATCCTGCAGCAATACCAAAATCGGCATTATGAAATATTAACTTGCAGAACTTTTTTCTATTTTTATACTGCGAGACAGCTGCGTCAGAGAAGTAAATTATCTGTTTACGTTGCATTTTGTTTTCAAAAATCGGATTAGATGACATACAAATAGATGAACTGTGACAAAGTCGTGCTTGAGGCAGTCAGAAATGATCGCAAAGCTGCAAAATTGAAGATTCTGACGACAAATCTTTCAAATGTATTGCAATTGGATAAACTGACGCTTGTGTGTTTGTCAAATGAAATGCTTGGACTGCATCTTAAATCACCACTTCATATTTGTCCGAAAAGTCGCAAATCACAAAAGCCTCGTCATCTTGCAGCTTTGTTTTCCTGCCTGTCAAAGAGATATTTTGCTGAAAGGCTATAAGTGAGCGTCGCAAAAGAATTGGAATCCAATCGACAAATTCGGCAATAAATTATTCCACTGAAGCTCTAACCGTTTTTAGATTACAGCAGCCAGTCGCCAACCAGGACTTGTACTCGACACGATCAATAGCGTGTTGCTCGAAATTATTCTCTAGCAACTCAGCAATTTCCTCTATTTTACGACAGAAAATATATAATCCCAGGAAACAATTTTCTCTAACTGGCTGGCACGTCACAAAGTTGAGGAAGTCTTTATAATTTTGTACAGAAACCGTTGGATCCCTAATCAGCTGGTTCAAGTGTACTACTTCAACCATCAATTCGAAGTTTTGATGAATGGATTGTACTCAGATCGAGTGAGTTCCAAATGCACCAGCAAGGACGCAAAGCTTCGGCCTGAACAGTGGGAATTCAAAAAGCCGATCTCCACTTCTGGGTGAGATTTTTTGAAAGCGCAGTGGGCCTCTTCTAAATTACACACAATGAAGCGCTTTTGCACCTGTTTTTTCTCTTCGCCTTCCCGAACAATAATAGAGTCTTTTTTACAAGCCATTACTTTGTTCATATCGTCAAACGTGTAAAAACTTCAAACTGTTGCCACCACTTCTTCGCTCAAAGTTATTCCAGCTTTAAGCTTTGGAGAAATCATTCTTTTTTCGTCAACCAAGTTTCTAGAAGTCCTCGCCATATGAAGCGTGGTCGAAAACTCCTTCTGAACTCTGCAAAAAGATCAGAATTTTGAGAATAAAGTCAGAACGGTTGACTGCACACTTCTACTGGTAGTTGCAAAGAACTTTTCTTTTAACTGTCAAAGACATTCCTCTTCGTCGTTCTGCATCTCTTGTCCACTTCAGCGCCTGCCTTTCCTTGCAAACTTCCTCCTGCAGTGAGCTCTACTACGTACCCGTTTCTTTCCAATCGCAATTTCGTCGATCGACGACAGTCCTTCATTTATAGGAAACACCGACTTGGAAGAACTGGATGACAAACGGAACGATACGAGTTTGCCATATAGCAAAAATCCAATTCAAAGTACTTTAACGAAAACCTGAACAGATTGCAGTTGTACTGAATGGATGGTTCTGCTTAAACCAGCCTTCTCCGTTTCTCACCATTCCTCTGCCAAAATTCTGCAGCTGTTATACATTTTGGCACCTTCAGAAAGTCCAGAAATTTGCTCCTTTAGCCAGTCGGGCGCAGGCCGTAGATTTTTCCTACCGGTGGTATATTTTGGTAATTTCAGAGGATTGCAACAATGGACGTTGAAGGAAGAACGTTGACTTGACTTCAAAATCTCTTACAGAATCAAAACACTAACAGATCGGCTTCCAAACCTGCTTCTGACATCTAACCATACTTTTTTTCTGACTTTTCAAATGCTTAATTTCAAAGCTCTTTGTGTCACAAAGTTCTGGCCCACAAAAGCCATCGTTGTCCAGCTTCTTTGACAACTGAGAAACTGTTGTTTTCTTTCTTTTTCCTTTTTTAAAAGCATGCGCCTGCTTCATCCTGGAAGCGGATCAGTGCATTTTCAAAGCAGACAATGCCGAAGTAACAACAACTTGTTACATCTTTGTCAACATTTGTACAAAAGTCCAAAATCCTCTGCCGTACGCGTTGTCTGCCTAAGAATCCAACTTCCCATCCAAAACTTATCTATGACCTAATGCTGTAATTGCTGTTGCAAAATAATAATTTGCACATATTTTCATTTAAAAGACAACTATAAAAAGAATTTTAAAAAATTAAAAACATATCAAATTTTAATAACCGCTCTCCTGAGCTTCCAGAAGCAGTTTGTAATAGTGAACCACAGTAAAGCGCACAGAATTACTGTAACAACATCCAAATTTTGATATTTGTAGAGCAAAAGGTTCTGCACAAAATATGTTTTTTTTTTTTTTTTTTTTTGAAAACTTGAACCTATGTTTTCCTTTAATCTTTGTTTAAAATTTTATTTTTATTGTATTCCTGTAATTTTACAATAAACTTGGATTATTAAACGCGCGTTTAAAAGATCAGGGCATGAAAAATCTGATGCATGAGAAATCATTAAGTCTGTTGAAAACGGGCTAAATTACAAGTCTATAAATATAGGCATGTCAAGTGGCAACCTGGCAAACTTTTGCAAATTTGGGGGGATGTGACTTGGCAGAAAATTCATTTTTCTTGTTTTTTTTTTCGGCTTTCTCTATACTAGCCTAGACTCCACTAATCAGAAAAACTTAAGAAAAATCTAAGATAGAAAGAGAAAAGTTCGCGATTTAGCATGGAATGGCTCATATATATATATATATATATATATAT
>UXUI01000060.1:0-10373 GCA_900576705.1 Enterobius vermicularis | reverse complement strand
AGGCTATAACGATTGAGACTATTCTGTTTTTTTTTTTTTTGTTTATTTTTCTTTTTCTTTTTTACTTTTTATTTCACTTTCATCGTTGTTTTTGTCTTTGAATTTTTTTGCATAATTAAAGCAATCACCAAAAAAAACGCTGGTGGTAACTGTTGAAAGTATGCAGAGTTGCATGTGACTTTTTCCATGTACGATATACTTTGGAGTGATGCAGCCAACATCGTTGGTGGATTAGCTTCAGTTAGAATTAGTAGCGAAATACTTAGACAGTGTGCAATTTGTTGAATGCCGCTTTAGATGGCAAATCTTCCTACATTTAAAATTTTAACATTTACTAAATCTCACTTAACTTTCTTTTTTTTCTCTTGAACTTCATTTCGTTCAACTACAGCAGCAGATCAAAGGCAAATTTATTTGCATAAATTATTCAACCATACAGCAAGCAGTGTTAAAGCAGTTTAGCCCCTGCTACTGCCAATAAAAAACAACGATGGCAGTAAAATTACGGAATAGAACCGTTTAATTATCAATCGCTATTTATGGTTTATAAATCGTGCAAAAAAAAGTTAGTTTTTTTTAAAAATAAAATATTTAAGATTAAAAAAAACACAGTAATTTTAAAACTTCTTGTGTCTAAAACCCGATTACGATTGTAGTGTTTTAGTGTTTGCTAAAATAAAGAAAGAATAAATAACTGTAATTGGTAATAAAGCTAAATGATTTACTTCTGATTCAAAAAAAAAAAAAAAAAATAGTTTTTTTAAAAACAGAAATACTGGTGTATCTTTGCTTCTAAAAATATTTTTTCGCGTCACCCCTGTCAAATTCAGTCTTATACGGTTTTTTTCATAAATTGTTTAGAAAACAAAAAAGGTTTACATTTTACTGGTCTAAAAATTTTAATTGCTATCATTAGCAGTCTTTTGGCTACCAAAATTATTTGAATAATCGAATCTGATTATTTCTAATTCTTAATTTTCTATACTTTATCACTGCTTTTTTTTACGTCTTAGAAATGCAACGTGTTTCAAGAACAAAATCAGACTTAATAAAATTTTTTTTTTCAATTTTCAAATAAAAACACAAAAAATTAAGGGTTGTTAGTCACACAATAAATAACCAATTTATAATGACGATGTTCTACTTGATCAGTTTTTTTTAGGTATTTCTCACACGTAAAACAGAAAAGAAAAAAGAAAATGATTATACCAAAGATCTGTTTCAAAATGCATTATGAAGCTCTCAAATTGGTTGAAACGACATTTCACAAGTCAAAAACAGAAAAAAAGTAATTGTTTTATCTATCTCAGTTGTATGACATTGACAGCAAAAATCTTATTCCTAGAAAAAAAAATTATGCTTGCTAAAAATTACTACTTTTGTAGGCTCTATGCATTCGTCTTCTACATCTAATTTTCTGATAAAAACAAGAAAAAAAATTTTTTTGAAAATTAATTTAGAAAAAAATTACTCAGTTGCAGTTTTTAGAATGTCTAAAGAAACATTTTGAATTTTTCTCAAAGCCTTTTTTCTATCATCTGTACCGCTCTTAAAGTAAAGTCTTGAACTTATGTTAAAAACTGTAAAATTTTTGAAATTTTTAAAGTTTTTTCAAATTTTAAACTTTTTCCAATGTTCTTCTGTTTGGTTAATGTAAACGCATAAATTTTAGATTACAAAACCAACAAAATTCAGTTTTTTAAAAACATTAAAAAGTTGCAGCTTATTCGCTTTTTTTGCACTGCTATTATTAAGCCAAATTTTTTCAAAAATCTAAATTTAAAAATCATTTTGGTGAACAGTGGTGCTAATTTAACAACATTTGTACAGTTGTGTGAACAATAAAGTTGTGTGAAACAATAAAGTTGTGTGAAAAGAAAATTCTCATACAGTTTTATTTCGCCGGAACATCTTCTTTTTTCCACCTGAAACAATAAATTTATTTTATTTTTGAAACTTATTTGTTTTTCTTTACAAAAAAAAAAATTTTTAATCATTACAGAAAAATTATACTAAACAAAAATCGCACATGCAGTGTTGATTTATTTATCAGTTATTTAGCAGAATTTGTTTAGATTATATCCAATTTTGAATAAAAATCTTTTTTAAAAAATTGTTCATTGATGTTACAGAGAATCATAGCTAATTAAATCTTTTCTTAATAGATATGCAGCAAAAAAAAATAACTTCTCAGTTTTTTCCTCTCTTTTTTTTTACTTTGAAGATGACAATTTTTTTAGTTTTTGCTATGGTTATTGAGCAGAAAGTGATGTGAAAATTTTCTGAGAAGCCGAAAAGCTTTTTGCTGCTGCTCCACCTCTCTTTGATTTCCCATATGCCTTTGTTTCCTTTGTTACCGTTTAAACTATTAATTTAAAATCACCAATTTAATTGATAAGTCAACTGGAGCTGCCATTATGACATTTTATTATTATCGGTACTTTGTTCTTAGGCTGACTTTCGAATTCAATAAGCAGTATCTCAGTGTAATAATTACTTCGACAACTAATGCCTCAATCTTGATAAAATAAATTTTTGCTTATAATGTCAAATCTTTTTTTAATCTATTTAGTTTCTTAAAATTCTATATCTATTTTAAACTTTCTTTTATCTGAAAACATTATTATTGTTATTGTCTGATTCCGAAAAATCTCAAAATTAATTTATTATTATTGTCTTATTATTATTATTATTATTATTATTATTATTATTATTATTTATTATTATTATTATTATTATTATTATTATTATTATTTATTATTATTATTATTATTATTATTATTATTATTATTTATATTACTGTTATTATAACCGTTATTATAAGATATTGTTGTAGTCGTTTATTCGTTTGTAGATGTATTATAAGAATCAATCAGTTTTTTGCATGAACTTGGTGCAGAGTAAAAGCTGTTGTTGCATTAAATTTCGTATGAACTAATAATAGACTGCAGTTACTAGTTTAAGTGTTGTACAAATTTTGTGCTTTTAAGCCATACTAGTTTATTCTTGCGTGTTTTAGAAGTAAGCTATTTAACTTTACGTGCTTATTGCTCAGATGCCAATACAGCCTTATATCAGGTGATCATCGTTCTGTCTGAAGGATACTCTAAACTGCTTTTGTTCCTGTTGTTTACCACCAGTAATTCATTCATAATTTCATTCCTTATCTGTCTATTTTTAATCTGCTCTGCCGCTGTTTAATTCTGCTTCCTTGTTTTCAGTCTAAACTATGTCTGGGTTATTTCAATTTATGTTTTTCTTTTTTTCAAATCTGTATTCTCGACGGTTGTTTTTCCTTATGTTACTAGTCACTAGAACTGTTTTTTATTAAACTTTTGTAAAGAGATTCTTCTTTTGCCTTCCTTTCTTGCATTTCTGAGTCGTATAAGTGACAGTGCACAACCTTATTCAAACTACTCAAACTAATGAACGCAAAATGCTACATTTCGCTGAAAGCGCAAAAATATGATAAAAATTGAAAAATGAGAAAATTTTACTGTACTAGAAAGATACTGTCAAACATAAAAATTTATAATTCTTCAAATATGTGAACAAGAAATATTTTTTTAATAAGAAGCTAAATTCTTTTATTCAACATTTTATGCAGCCACAACTTATGTATTTGCTTAAACGGCTAAAAGATCCAGAAAAAATTTAAACAAGCTTACACGACTGTTAAATACGAGTACATTTTGACCATCAGTTTTCGCAGAATTCAACTGAGTATCCATTTATTTTTAGTAATTCTTCAATAACTTGCCATAAAAATGACTGCAATGAAAAAATATAGATGCCTCAGAGACAAAGCGAATTTTTATCATTTAGCTTTTCGTAGTCAACATTGGTGTTTTCAATTATAGTGCCAAACAAATCTGGCGACAATTGACTATCTTTCAATTTTTTAAAACTTTGCTGAGAAACCGACAGTTGAGCAAAGCTTACAAACTGTAGTATGCCTTAGTACGGTTTTACGTCCAACTCCAAAACTATTTTATCAGTAATACTCTTTAAATGACAATCAAAGTGAAATTGACAAAAGAAAATCAGTTTGTTTTCTGCAAAAATGTTAATCTAAAAGAAAAGAAAAGTTTACTTTTTCAAAACTATTTCTAGAAGTCATTCTTGGATTAGCCGAAAAAACTAACAAACAACTGTTTGTTAAAAATTCATGAGACTTTGTTTTTTCTTAACATTCCAAAAAAATTCATTATTTTTTCTAGAAAAGCAGCGAAATACAAAAAGTGTTTAAATTTATGCAAACATTTGGTGCTGACTTAATTAACGCAACTTTTTTTTCGTATGAAAAGACGTTAGAGCAGAAAAATTAGCACAGACTCAGCCATTAAAGAACATCATTTTCACCGCGAGAAGCAGCACTAGCAAAAAAATTGGTCTATCCAAAAAAATCTCAAAAAAAACTTAAAAAATTGAAAAACAATTCTTTTTGCTCTTTATTTTGCAAATTAAACAATTTATTTTTGCGCATTCACTTTTGTACCTGTAAAAAACAAACTTATTTTTTATTAGAAAAAAAAATTTGTGATTTCTCTTAACTCCTAGCTACAAGAAAAAACTACTTCAGTTTCATTTGCAATTTTACAGACTGTAAGAAAAAAAAGATAAGACAATATATTTTGCAATTTTCTGATATAATGAACAGCAAAAAAAACTTTTCTTTGGCTTTTTCATCTTTTTTGAACAAAAATGGGTCGCTTTTTTGAAAGAAAAGAAAGATAAAAAACTTTCATTGCATTCTTATTTTTTATTTTCTGGGAAAGAAACAGAGAAGGATTTGTCGCAATAAAGAAAAACTGGTCTAACTTTTTCCTTTTTGAAACAGTACAGTCTACCAAAGCACTGTATCTGACAATAACGTTTACGTTCACCAAAGTGTCCAGACGTTTTCGGCAGCCAATCAGTGTTCTGCGCACTTCCGTCAAATGCGCTCCCTTTGTCTTCGCGTAACCGCCCTGTGCAAACAAGCGTTAACCTTCGTTTGCTACCGTACCTGCGATGTGGCTGCTGCCGTTCAGTGACTGGCAGCTGAGTCTCATACACTGACGACTGAATGATACTTCTGCGATTGTGCTGCTTTTTTAAATTTTCAGAATCCTTTGCAAGTTTTTTTTTGGTTGCCCAAACTACTGGCTTGATCCAGACGACAACAAAGACATCTGACAAAATACACATATTTAATGACTTAGCGACTTGTCTCCAGAGTTTATTGATGATCGCAAAAATAATACAAAAACTTCTCTTATTTTTCAAATGACCTCTTTTGTGATTCCTCACTTTGTCTAATGATTTGATTTGATTAATTTATTTATTTTCTTTTTTTTACACTTTTTAACACACAATTCTTCGTTCTCGCTTTTAATTTAATCTTTGAATTTAAAAAATCTATAGTGTTCTCCAAATTAAAAGTTTTTTTAAAAGAAAAATTTTTTTCAAGTTGAAGTTTTAGTAAAAAATAACCATTTTGTCTGTTGTTAAAAAATTTTAATATTGCAGTAGTTGACTGTTTATGCTTTTTATCCCGCTTTCTCAATTCGTTTTTGAGCAAAATTTCTTACAACGGTCAAAGCTTTGTAAAGTACTACTCAACGACGAGTAAGGATAGCTAAAAAAAATGTTGTTTTTTCAATACTTACTGCTGCGTTAATTGTTTAGTTTGACGTCGGAAAATTAGCAACTGTTTTAATCTTCTTGTTCAAATTACCCTTTTCAGCAGTCTAAGTTCTGATTAGTGAGTGCTGTACAAAATTAAAAATTATTTTTTTATATATCTGTAAACAAAATTTATATTTTGGTTAATAGTAAACTTTAACATTCCCAGAAAAATATTCTTCTTGGCTGTTGTAAATGATTTTCTAAAGCGTTATATTGTTTTAACTTTAAATCGTATAACAAATTTTCTTTACAAATGGAAAGAGGAAAAGAAACTTGAAAATTATACTTTTTCATTATATAATTAATTAATTTTTTTTTTTTTTTGAAGAGTGTTTCTGCAATAAGTTTACCAAAGTTGTTCATTGCTTTATGTATTTCAAATGTCTTTGTATTGTTAGATTTTTTACTCGTATTTAGCCTTTATTCTGTCTAAAAATTTATGCTTTTTTTAGCGTCGCAAAATCATGTCTTAATTATTAAATTTTTTTAATTTATGCAGCTTTTATTAACATTTTAATTTCTTATAACAAAAATACTGCATTTTCACAAACAAAAAATTTTTGGACATACAGTAACTGGTAACGATGAACTAAATGTTTTAGTTGAACAGACAAAGCACCGAACTGAAAAGACAGTCGGTAAAAATTGTCTCTCCTGACGAGATAACGCATCACTTACAGTTCAGTGTTCAGTAATTTTTTAATTTTTTTAATTTTTTAAATATTATAAAACAGATATCGTTTTTTTTTTCACTATTATTTTTTTCAGTAGTTTTTTTTACAAGTAAACTATTGCTCTGTCAGTGAAATGAAAGCAATAAAGTGCAGTATGAGAGGTCTTGACATATAGGCAAAGTTGCTGTATGATTCCACTGTTAGCAATGTTGCAATTACATTTATTAATAAAAGCTTCTGATTTTACCTTTGCTTTAACCAATATTTTCTACATTCTATGTTTTTCTTTCCATGCTCAGAATCAACTTGTATACTTGTGGATCAGATGACTGTTTTTTTTTTGCGGGGTAAATTTCACTAATCACTACAGATTTTTGCGTTCTAATAATCAATTGTTTGATGCCTACATTTGATAACTGATTTATTAGTCAAACTGTACCTAATAAAATAAGCTGTACTCTTTGCTAAATCAAGTGCAAAGAAAAGGTAATCTTGTTTAAAAATACAGTTTTCTTTCTTGATTTTATAGAGGTAGAAGATACCTTTCCAAATTCGTCCAGAATTGTTTTTTTCACATAAAATTATAGTCAACTGAAAATGACTCGCTTCTGAAAAAAATTTGTTAGGTTTTATTTTGGTTTGGCTTTAACGCATCTTATTAAGCTTCCAATTTATTACTTTTTTTTATTTATAGCTTTTGTAGCATAGAACTTTTACTTTTAATTAGTCTTTACAAGCACGTTTGCTTCAATAGACAGTACAGTTTCTAATCGAAATTCTCATAAAATCGTTGCTTATATAATATTCTCACAGTTTTTTACTTTTCGTGTATAAAAATAGATTCACTTACACTGAAGTAAATAACGTTGTAATCGCAAACAACCTTATTGGTTTTCGTTATTTTCAATTAGGTTTACGAGCACTTTCTGAAATAGAAAGTGCAAATCTGTTTGTTGGTTTATCATGTACTTTTTAACCACGCATTTGTAATAACTTATTGTATAAAAAAAGTTGAATGATTTGAGTGCTGAACACATAAACAATTCAAACAGTAAAAAATTTTTGAACAAGTACAATTTAAGTTTTGTTTATGTAATTTAAAAGAACGCGTACTCTTGCGAATACTGTAATAAGGTTGTAATATAAAGTTTGTTGAAACTATGTAATAAACGTAATTGCGCATACCATTATAATACTAGATATTTTAACAGCTATCTAAGAGTTGGTTTTGTGCTTTTTTAGGTACAGCATAAGCAGCAAATATTATTTATAACAATACGGAGGAACGTTTTGAATGAGACTTCTGGTAGGTGATTTGTTTGGTTTCATAAACAACAGCGCCTGACAAAATTAAAAGCTAAGCTTTTTAGCTTAGTGTGTTCAACTTCATATGGTTGACTTTGAGAACATAACTTTCACAAAAACAGAAGGCATTTTAAATGGCAGGTTAATGCATCAGCAAAGCAGATTTAGCTAAGGTTCGTAAAAATTGAATTTACAAATCACATAAACTAGTTTTTGAACTGATCATTAACTGTATAAAAAGTTAAGTGTCTAGAGCATAAATAAAAGTAGTATAAAAAAGATCAAAAAGTACTTACTCAAACATTACTTGACGCCACTGAGACGTAACCGATTTAGTTTGCCATCTTTGCAGTCTATAAAACGTTTGCCACTCGCACTTTGTAGCGTACTTATTCATCAAATTCTCATCGATGTAGCTATTTTCAAATTTATTTCTGAGACTGCCATCAAAATCTAATTGTTCGAATCTTTTAGTAAACTCAAAAATTGCTTTTATTTGGCAAACAGTTGTATATTTTCAAAATAATAATTTTAACTGAGAAAAAAACTATTGATACCTGTCAGAAATTATCATATAATTTCAAATTTTTTTTTGATTTATAAAGTTTATTGAAAAAAAAATATTTATCTAATCGTACGGTTTTTGTTTTTGTGTATCTATCACTGAGAATTGTCACTCGCTGTAATTTTATTAGTAAACAATAAATATTATTCATGAAGATGTCAATAATTTTGAAAAGTTGATTTTTCTGAACATTTCTGAAGCTCGTAGTTAAGACTAGCTCCTTAAGCGATGAAGATCAAAACGAAAACACTGAACAAAATATGATAGAATTCAAAAAGCTCTTTACGCAAAACTATTAGTTATCTACTCTCATTTTTAATATATTTATATCTACTTAAAAAATCAGTTTTAAAATAACGTACGAGTTATTTCATGACAAGTGGCACACTCTTTCCCTTTTACGTTTCAAAATTCTTTCAAACTTTGCTGACCAGTAGAGCCTAAGTCGGTACACAGAAAGCCAAAAAACCTCGGAAAAAAACCCCATCAAGTTACACCCCTCAAAGCCGCAAAATTTGCCAGTTTACCGCTTGACATGCTTAAATTTTTGCAGACCTGTGATTTAGCTTGTTCTTAGCAGAAATTTTACAGTCTTTCGTTTAGTTTATGTTTTGTATTTTTAGGTACATATTAAATAATTTAATTTTGTTTAAAAAAAACGTGTCATTTAGTTTGGAATAGCTTATATTTACATATACATATATTCCAGCGTCTTTAAGAGACGTTTCACTTTATTCAAGGTTCATCTCAAACTTTTTCTGATCCTTCGAGCAATTTTTTAATATTTATGCATTCTAAATTGAGTAAAATTTACAATAATTTTTTTTAAAAATTAAACTTTAAATTTCTCTTATAATTCAGTGATGATAAAGGTTACTAAGCCACTGTTATGAAACGTCATAGGTCGCTTAAAACTATTTCGATTCAGCACCAGGATAATAATTTCTGGCTACACTGTAATCGGCGTTACTAAAAAAGCTAACATAGCCAAAAATTTTTTAAAAATTTTAAAATGATGCTTTGTAATTACGTAATTTATCTGGTTAACAAATTAACCGTAGAAATTACAGAGAATATCACTGTGACGAAAAACTTTTGGAATTAGAAATAATGGTAAATATCTATATTTATCACTTACCTTTAAATTACTAAGGACAAAAAGAAGTCAAAATGACGAGTATAAGACAAATAAGACAAGAGCAACCACTGCTATTTTTTATGAGTATATTTTACCGAGCAGTTTGGTTTACACTGACCACTAAAACTATGTTCTTTCAAGCAATGCAGTTGAGTACTTGAGTACTTTACACTTGAGTACTAAACTAAGTTACAGAGGAAGAGTTGGTATTGCTTTTTTACTTATTTGAATAATGCGGTTAAAATGAGGCTTTTTAGGTTGAGATAGGCCTGATTTTGCTTGTTCATGAAGTCACTTCAACGTTCAGGCTATTAAGACCTCTACCAAGGAAAGCAGAGAGAATTTTAGGACAGTATGAGTTTGGAAGGTACACCGTTCAAAAACAAGGTGACTGTCTCAGTTAATGTTATTATTTCGACCTTCCTTTACTGAATAACTATGCCACTTTCCGGTCAAAATACTGAGTATGTAGTTGTTCCGCAAAAAGACTTTTTTTTTGTAACTCGCTCTTTCTACACTTCTGGTAGATAAAGTTTTGAAAAAAAAATGTTTATTTGAATTGATTTAGAAATTTGTTTTGTTTCCTTCTATTTTTCGCTTCATTTTTATAATGCATTTTATAACCAAAAAATTATAAATTAAATATATTCTTTGTCAGTTAAAAAGACTTTCTTGAAAAACTACATTGCTACGGCTTAATATTTAAACAATCATGCGTAAGTTTTGAAAGAAAGACGTGATGGCAATACACATCAAACAAACAATTGCAACCAGTTAGAAAATTTTTGATTGCACCTTATATTACTAAAGTATATGTTCGTCTCTTCTCTTAGGTATTTTCAGATTTAAGAAGGTTTGTGCCACTACCAGTTTCTCCAGTATTGCTCTTGAAGACTCTACGAACTATGCTTGCTAATATTTCGCCTGTTCTTGCTTTTCCTTGATTCTACGTTTCATCTTTGTGCACTTAAAACGTCAGTGCTCTGCAGGAAGATGTTCAACTTGCACCGTATTAAAAAGG
>UXUI01000059.1:0-10490 GCA_900576705.1 Enterobius vermicularis | reverse complement strand
AATGCAAATTTTTGAGTCAAGCGTTACAATAATTCTTCCATTTTCAGTAAACATTTCTAATTATTCCAAAGGTTTTGTACCACATTTGTTTTTGAAGAATAAATGTAACAATAATTTTTGCAATCGGGTCTGAATTAGACAGTTTTTTTTACTTACAGTTGCTTATTAAAGAAACGAATAATCTATAGCTTTCCGTTACCAAATTTTTAAAATATTTTCTTTTGCTTTCTTCACAGAATGGAAGAAAAGTTCAGGCGCTCACCAAAGCACTTTGATATTTTGAAAATTAAGACGTTTCAGTTTTAACGAACAACAACCGTTTTCGTCAAACTTTTTGAAAAAGTATATGAAATTTTTATTTTTTTAGTTAGTGAAACAACCACCAAAACAACTACTCAAATGATCGTTTATGCGGGACCGCACAGTGGCCATAGGTCTGATATTTATAAACTTCAGTATTTGCGATAACATCACAACTGCTATTTTTTAGGGTTTAAACTATTATTTCAGAATTTAAGTTAATTAGTTAACTTTGATGTATAGTCAGTTAGTTACAGATATATGGTTACTCGTTTGAAAAACACAGCAAGCGTATAGAAGAACATGACTTTTTTAAAACGTTCTTCTAAAAGCTAAGAAGATAAAGGTTTTTTCAATTTTTAGAAAAAATGGAAGTTTACGCATGAATCGTTGTAATACTTCTCCCACTTTCAGTGAACAATTAAATTGTTTCAAACGTTTTAGACCAAATCTGTTTTTGAGGAATAAAAGTAACGATAAATTCTGCTATAAAGTTTGATTGAACAATTTTTTTTGCTTACAAACGGTCACTACAGATACCGGTAATTTAGAGCTCTGAATTTTAAAATTTTTCAGACTGTTTCCTTTTGCTTCTTTTATGGGGTGAGAAACAAGTTCTGGCACTCACCAAAGCGTTCTGGTAAGTTGAAATTAAAAAAGTTTTATTAATACGGTTGGTGTTAGAGATAGGCGACAAACATTTATGTGAAATTCTTTGACTAATTGTATAAAGTTTTCATTTTTTCAGCTGGTGGGAGAGGAACATGCTCGGAAAACCCTGAATACGAAGAGCATTTGAAAATTAATAAAACGGCTATAGTTTGTCTTGAGTTTTTTGTAGTGTGTAATAAGACCCGTAGAACTTGCGAAAATTATCAGATTTCTTAATAAGTACAGGCGTGAAGCATGTTAGAAAATTTGTTCAAAATCATTGTTGCGCTCTCTGTGAAAATGTAAAAAGTGATGTTAAATAAAGCAGAGGAAAGTTTTATTGTTAAAATTTCTCAACTTGACAATGTGCTGGTGAAGATCAAAGCTGACATTCTTTAATTATTGTTTATTATTTCTTTTGTCATAGGCAAATTGTTAAAACTTTAATATATTTTTTAACTGCAGTCGAAAAGCGGTAATAAATAAATTATCAAAGTGATCTCTTATTACTCACTTTATCTTTTTCAAGCAACACAAGGAGTCGCACTAAGAGTAAGTCTGCAGTAATTGCTAGAAATTCTGGAGAAGGAAGAATATCTACTAAAAATTGAAAAATTTTTTTAAAAAAAAAGCTTTAAATAAAAAATTTAAATCAGGTACCAAAAATTAAAATTGGTTATCTGATAACGTAAAAGAATGAAGTAATGAAACACCAAAGTTTAATTTATACAGATTTTAAAATTTCATATTCTTGCTGAGAACAAAGATAAATATGGCTGATGGGCCTAAATTCATTAGGGAAAGATCTGGGAAATGGCAGACGATGACAGTATCAGCTGATCTCAAAGAATCTTCTATAACAGTCGAGCCATCTTCAAAACTCAAATGTTAAAAATAATTTTTTTGCAATAGCTCTGAGCTTTCTGTAGTTTTTGCAAGTAGCCTTATTGTTAGTGATTTAATTTCAATATTTACACTGGTATGAGCCTCTAACTTTTTTGAGAAATTGTTTTTTGTAGTAAAGTGAGAGTTGAGTTGGCGAATTCATTTTTCAGTTTAGGAATATGTAATCTCCTCATAGATCTATTAAGAATAGACACTTTGCCTGTTGTTTATTGAGAAAGCAGAGGAAAAAACAAAAAACTGAAAGTAAATCGCACATTATTTTTTAGACGGTTTTAACAGGAAAAGATTGGTAGAGAGCAAAAAAAGGCTTAACAACAGCGAGAATTAACTAGGAGAGGGCAGCAGAAGTCAGTTGTTTTAACCGGTGCAAAAAGCAGGCATCAAAAACTGTTGTTAAAAATCAACTTTTCCAAGAAAACGTGAAAGAATTTGTTGCTTAGTCGCTGCAATCGCCACTTAATTAAGGAAATTAAGAGTTAAAGTCTATTATGACTGGTATGCTATAAGTAAAGTTTAGCTTTGAAAGAAAGCAAATTTTATAGTGTTTGTTCATTAAAAAATTTAAAAGAGCATTTGAATTTTGTATTGAACGAAATAAAAGAGGACACCAACCGCACTGGTTTACAATTCTTAATTTTTTTTTCGATTACATAATATCACCTCGTTTATGTTAACAATTATTTTTAGAACAACAAAGATGCTGTCCTTTATTGAAAAAAGGCTTGTCAGAACAGAGTACTACAGTTCAAAAGTTTGCATCTCTTGAATTGAAAGCTATGTAGAATTTTACGCTAAGCGTTTGTGGTCTAAAGTGAGCAAGAAAAAAATTCACTTCTCCTACACTTTTTATACAAAAAGCTTTATTTCAGCACAAGATTTAAAACGAAATTATGCAGGCCATAGACTGCGCGGTAAAAAGTAGAAAATTTAAAAGGTAATAATTTGAAAATATTTTCTTTCAGGCATGTCTAACTTTCGGCTAGTGTCGCATTACTTTTACATATAACACAACTTGCATTTCCAAATTTGAAGCACTATTTAATTTCAATTTGAAAAATCTTTTCTTTCTTTTTGCGGACAAAAAAGCTACTCCCTGGCTGTGAAACGCTACCTGAAAAGCCCTGCTATACTCTCCAGGTTTATTTTTTGACAATTTGTCAACTGAAAATTGTTTCACAGGAAATTATTAAAATTTAATTTGTGGTGTTCTTCTTCTCTAATTTTTTTGTTGTTAAAAAAAAGAAACTTGATCTCTTTTGCGTTTAACGCTAGTGAATCGAGTAATTCTAAGGTTAATATAGTATGTTACGTACACCTGCTTTCTCCTGGCTAATACAGTTAATCTACTTCTTTTAGAAATTTTTTTCTTCTGAATTTTCACATTTTTGACAACGTAAAATAAGTATAAAGGTACAATACCTTTTGTTAGAGAAATACAAATAATGACATACTTTTGTGATTTCATCTTTACGATTTTATATGACTAGCAGATCAGTATCGATAAAAAGACTGCTTTACACGAGATAAATCTGCAGCATTTCCTGCATTTTTTTTAGAACCCGGTTTTTTTTTAAAGCTCTAGAACAACCGGCAAAGTTCTCTAAAATTTCTTTTATTACTGAATTTTTATTCTACTGACTAATACTTTTAATATTTACCTGATGTTTGACCACATAAAGTATCGAATCACTAAAAGTAACTTAACTTCGGTTTCTGTCTAATTCTCTGAATGAATAAGCAGTGTGCATACAGATAGATATCTGTTTAAAATATACAGCCGAAGTTTAACCTAAATATAACGCACGAAGATGTTGTAAGAGAAGATTAATCGACATAGTTGCCTCATTTTTTTCAGTGTTTATTTTCCCAAGTTTCGTTTAGGCGCTTTTTGATACCAGTATTTACAAACAAGGTACACGCTGATTTCTTATCTCTCTAGCAAAAAATTTTAAAAAAAAGGGTTTTACAAAACTGTGAATAACACGACAGCGTTTAGCAGTCATTTTTAAAATACCTTTCCACTCTATCACTACAGGCTTTTGCCGCCCAAATAGATGATAAATGATCTACACCAGAACTAAGACTACTGAAGCTCAGTGATGTTAACGGCAGACTACTCAAATTACATTTTTGAAAATTGTGATGATATCTTCAAAAGAGAACAAGATAATGTCATCAAGCCAGTCGTTTTCGATAACAACATAACGCTGTAAGTTAAGTACAGACAACTCGTCTTGTTTACCTCTCTTTTGTCACACTTGGTGTCACTAAAATTGAACAAAGAGGTCAAAAGCAAAAGAGATTAAGTGCGGGTAGAACACGCTAGAAACTAGAATCGGGAAAGATTATTTGAAATAACATACAAGTGATCGCTGATCAAACAGTTATTCTAGAACAGTCTACGACTTCTTATAATTAATAAAGTTGTACTATGCGAAGCTAAAGCTGTACCAAAAATAATGCAGACTCGATCAGTAGTCGTTAGACATTCCAAATGCTTGAAAGCAAAATTTAGTTCAAAAAGCAAATGTAGCTCTGTTCAAAGTAATTACAAGCGGAATTTAGGACCAAGTCTCTTGAATGATGGTTACTATAAAAATTATTTATTAACAGCTGTTGTTTAAAAAAAAACTTATATTTTTTGCTTGTTGAATAAGTATTTGTAAATTTACGTGCAATTGCACATCTCAGAAGTCACCTTAAAATCTAAGATTTCAAAAACTGAGACATTTGAGTGCTGTTATGCGTACGAAGGCGAAGAGAACGCAAAATCTGCAAAAAGCGCGATAAGTGTCGTTGAGTGGAGCAGTAAAGAAGAGGAAACGGTAAAAAAGCAGCAATGTTTAAATCTCGCAGTGCTTAAAATTCTAAATTTTCAAACAAAAAAAAATTGCTCAAACAGTCATACCTACATTAGGCTTTAGGTTTTGTCAATTATTTTAAAAAGAAAAGTTTTTCAAGTCTTAGTCGTTTTCAATTTCTGAATTTTTTACTCTCTTTTAGCTGGCACCACCTTGGTTTTGTCTGTTAAGCTTTCCACAGTCACTTAACAATCATTGACATATCAATCAAAATAAGAAGAAGAAAACAGCGATCTAATGCATCTAATCTGAAAAAACTCTATGAATACTGCATAAAGAATGATACAACAACAACAACAATATACCAAAGTTTTAATAAAATGATATTATGCAAACTTCGTATAACGACTTGCAGCAAACGGTCAAAAAGAAATTATTGTACCATTACGTGTAGTAACAGTGAGTTATGTTGGCTGCAGTGATAATCCATTAGAAAAAACTTTCGACTTTTTTTAAAAAAAAAAGAACAACATCAAAATTTAAAAACCTGCTTGCCACTTAAAAGTTGGAAATCTTGAAATGCTAACATTTTACGCAGGATTAAGTGTAATTCGTTAAATTGAATAAAATTCTACTGGAACTTTTACTTTTTTTGTTTTTTACAGACTTTTGAGCTCTGTTTATAATCACTTTTTTAATTTAGATTGATCCACTTTCTAACCAGATACGTTACGATTCCAAATGAGTTTTTGAAAAGTTTTTCAAAAAATTTTTCTTTAGAAAAAAAACTCGCAACCTTTCTCTCATTATTTGTGCTGTCTATAAGTCGCGAAGCTTCTTCTAATAATAACTGTCAACTGTCTTAGCACATTGTCTTTGCTGTTTAGCTTTCAATTTTACTTATGCATATATACAGGAAATTGTTTTCTTGCTATTTAACTGAGCTCACTCACCGCAGATGTGTAATGCCCTTCTTCTGATGTACAGCATTAGAGTACTTAGATAGGTTAGGTAACAGAAGAAAAAAATTTGATTTTTTTCTTACAGAAATGTACTAGTTAAAGTAAAGATAGTACCTCCTTGTAGCTAATTTATATAAATTAAAATCAAGCCTTATTGAAATACCTTATATACTTCTTGATACCTGTTCAAATTTTTTACTTATAGAGGTCAATTTTTTCTACAAACGATTTTGAGTCAACAAAAGAGGGCAGCTTTCCAACGTTAAAAGAAGGCGATTTTTGACTTTACTGCAAATACAGATAAAAGTTCCTGCAGTTACTGTTTTTTTTTCACTCACATCGGTTTCTTTCTTCTCTAAGTATTCTGCAACTTTTGAACAACTATTTCTTGAAGCAAGGTATAACGATGCACCCTAAACAACACAAAATGACTTTTTTTTCTGATTTTACTCTTGAAAATATGGAACTTTTAGTATTGTCGGTACTTCAGTTAACCAAAGCAAGAAACCTCTTTTTTAGCATGCGACTTCCAGTAAATTGATTAACCAAAAAAACAATGATTTTTTTCCTTAAAATGAATCAATCAGTTCAGAAGCAGCAGTGCTTTGCAGTAATTTTGGGATAATTTAAGTCAACTGAACTTTACAAAAAATTGTCATTCTGCTACAGATATTTCTTAAGACAAATTTTGACAGAACTTTTGTTTGCTGCCTGAGTTGGTCATAAAATATGTTTAAATCCTCTAAAATTAATTTCTACAAAAGTTTCGTTTAAAAATTGAAAACAAATCATAATGAATTTGCAAGAAGTTTTTTGAACAGATTTAGAATAAGACGTGAAAAAAAAAGCAAAATTTTTTAGTAGAAACATGTTCTTGTACAGGATATTTTTAGTCTAAAAATTCACCTTTTCAATTCTGTAATTTTGTATCAAAAAATTTTTTTTGAATATGCAAGTTTTTAATTTACATCTGCAGTTCAACTTCTAAGCTGTATTAAGAAGATTTGTCATTTTTTGTCACCGTATACTAAAATTCTAAGATAGCAGTAACAGAAGTTTATTGCTTAATGCCAATCGGTTTCCAATGAAAACATTTCTTGGTGAAAATGACAAAAAAATAAAGCTTGATTTTATAATTCTTCGTTCTCTTTATTGCGTACCTTATTTTGTTCTTTAGTCAAAATAGACCAAGTAACTCGAATTTGAATTTAAGCGTTTAACTTCTCTTTAATATCTTTTTATATCACTCAGTCCACCTGAAGCAGCAAGTATAGTTCAAAAAAAAGTATCCTTATTTCTTTATCTAGCTCGTCAAACATTTATGAAGAGATTATTTATAATTAGCATAGAACCAACAGATTAAAGAACAGTCGATCTTTAGATTTGACAGTGTATTCGAATGTAAGATTGAACACTTTACTAGCACGAATTTTAAGAATATGCCCTATTTTGTAAATACTGTGTGTTTGAAAAAAAAATAAGCAAAAACAGAACATTGCCAAAAAGTGCATTTTTGACCTTTTTTATATGTAAAACACCTTCCTTTTTATAAATTAGAAGTACTCAGCTAATCTAAAAAAAGACTAAATGTTTGATAACATGGAAAAAAAATAACAATCAAAAACCTTTTACTTGATGCTCGTAGACATCTCAATAAAATTGGTATTTGCTATACTTGTGGTATTATACATGGTTTACTATGTTGCTAAATATGAATAAAGCTAAACAAGATTGCTAAATTTTGCCAATTTTTTGTACAGATTCTTCAAAATTTCAATCTTTATTAGTGTGGTTCACAATTCAACAAATTAACAGACTTTTTTATACTAAAAGATGTATAAAGAACCAATTACTCTTATCTTAATCTGACCGCATGTTTCAATCAGGTGTACTTACCAGACTTGGTCTTCCTGGCTACAGAATCTTTTTTTGTCGCTATCGATCACCTAGTAAAGTTGCTGTTTTCAAAAATTTTTTTTTAAATATTTAAGTTTTTTCCAGTAAATCTATTTTTTATTCTCTTCTTTCTTGTCTTTTTTAGTCATCTTTTTTTCTCACAATATTTATTCATTATTTTTTTACTGGTTTTAGTTTTTGTAAATTTGATTAAATTTATTTGTAAAAATTTTTGCTGCGTAAATGTCACAAGTGCTAAACAATATAATACCATTTTGTGTTTATACATCACATCTATACCGGTATACCTTTTAAAGTCTTTATAAAAAGTTTTTCCTGCGGTTTGTATCTTATGCTTGTGTTAAATTTTTTGTCGTATTTTTATTTATTGCACCAGTAACGTCACATTCTTGCCTTCAATCTTCTTTTTTGATATTATACCTTAACTAATGCCTTGCCTAATTTCTGAACAGCTTTTTTTAGCAGATTGGCAAAAAAAAGTGCAATCAAAAATGTTTAATTATTGTTTTTTTAACTGTCACCTGACAGCTGTGGTTGCTCAGAAAATCTATCTCTAAGTTTTTGCTGTAGTGAGTGGTTTAAACGTTATGATTTCTAAGAATCTTTGACTGGTCAAAACAAACTTAATTTGTCACCACTAAACGTTTCGTCATTTCAGCGTTCTATGAGCAGTTTCCTGAAAGCAGTCGCATATCACGAAGAAGCTTGAACATTTGACGAGTTTAATTTGTTTTTTTTTTCTGAAGAGTTGTTTTTCAGATTATTTTGGTTTGTTGCTATGCTCTTTTCTTGTTGTAAAGATATGAATATGTTTTATTGAATACAAGTGGCTTTCTGTTTTCAGTTGTAAAAAAGTAAACAAAATTTGTTCTAAAAAAATTTTTTTTTCAAATTTTTGAGTTTTATAAAATTAAATATTTTTACTGTTTGTTTATACAGACACAAAGTATAAACTTTTTAAGTTGGTTATTTGATTTATTCGCGGTTCAATTTTGCAAAAACCTGCTTTCTTTAGTTTTGTACCTATTCTGTATTCAGTCAGTAAATTTTTATCAGCTCTTGTGCTATGTTTCATACCTCTTTCTGAGCTGTTATTTTGCTTATTTTTTTTCTGTTTTTGTTTCATTTTTTTTTCCTTCTTTGTGTAGAATGATTCTTTAATGTTTGTTGACAATAAAATAAAAATTTTATTTATTGAATATGGCTTACAAAATTTAATAGGCATTATCACGTCTGTTAAAAATCACTGGTCAAGTTTTTCCAAATCGTCTGAACAATCTCAAATGCTTTTCAAATCTGATCACCTGCAGTGTCCAATTGGAAAGAGTTTAGCGCTGCTGTGTGTAATGAAATCAAGCAGGAAAAACGTGCAGTAGCAAATAATGTAAAAATTTTTTCAACATCAATTTGTTTTGGAAAGATCTTATGATTGCCGTGCAAAGCGGAATAGCCAATTTCCAGAATACAGTTGAAAGGTTGCTGTACGACAGTCGCCTCTAAATTTAGCAGAAAATGTGCGAACGGTAACTAAATTAAGAACGGATAAGAGAATCGCGCGTGTTTCGAGTTTCCTAAATGCTTTGAGCCTTTAAAGTTGGTCTTTTCAACGGAAACGCGGCTTTAAATAACGCTCGAATTCAGATATTTGCTATGCGAAGAATGGTAATTAAAAAAGCTGGTATTTTTATAACTTAAAAAAATAAAAAATTTTCAAAGTTATAACAAACAACTAAAAAATAATTTTAAGACACTAAAGGAAACAATAGAAACAACTTCTAAAGTAAGCGTTGTAAACCTGATTAATTCTCAGAATCAATAAACACTGTTATCTTTTAATTTTTTGATGTTATTACCGATAAAGCAGAAACCTTATTGTAGCTAATGACTAAAATTCTTCACAAAAATCTTAGATTTCTGCATGATTTAGACATACTCAAGTTGAAAAACAAGTGAACTAGCAAAAGTGTTTTCAGCAAATATTCGTATTCAGCTTTAGTAAATTGATCGGCATTTGATGTGACAATAACCAGCAGTAGTTCGTTCTGTTAGCATTTAAAAAAGTATGATTGAACAACTGTTTTTGAAATAACCGAAAAACAAATAAGAATTTGTTGAAAAAGTTGAAACAGTTTAGAATAGGTTCACTTCCTCTGAAATTTACAATTTAGAGTTGCGGAAGTGGATTACATCTGTATCATTAAATCGCTACATGAACTTAATATAGAGAGGAACAATATAAAGTGATAAAAACGTTCCTATACAGTGTTTTTACTGACTCAATGTGAAACTACTATAATATTTCTGATTTTAAAAGAAGTTACATTATAATATAAAGCCAACGCAGCAATCGAGGCTAATGATTACACAACACTTATCTTTTCACACACAAATAATAATGTACAGCAGCGGTGGTTACCATCTGAAATTAAAAACCAAGATTCTGTCGCGAATTAGTTTCAACGATAAAAGTTTCCATCATTAATATAACAGTGAAAACAGTGAATGCTAACAG
This sequence comes from Enterobius vermicularis, assembly GCA_900576705.1. Classification (NCBI taxonomy): domain Eukaryota; kingdom Metazoa; phylum Nematoda; class Chromadorea; order Rhabditida; family Oxyuridae; genus Enterobius; species Enterobius vermicularis. The sequence continues at coordinate 441 of UXUI01000059.1, read as the reverse complement.
CAAGAATAAAATATAAACTTCTAAAAAATTATAATTAATTGACTGAGATAGAAAAGGTAAAAAAATTAGAGACATAAGCAAGGCAAAAAGTGTCATAACGTTACCGCTAAAAAGTTATAAAACCTTTCAGATAAATCTACAATTAAAATTGTAAAATCTCAGTCTGTTTCTTTTGACAGTTTTTTTACCACTCTTTTTTACAGAACCTCAACCATCCTAAAATTCCACATTTTTCTCTTATTCTTTTGTCTAAAATTGAAAAATTAAGAGCATTATTTACAAAAAGAAATTACGTTAATGAAAACTTTGTCAAACGGATAAGCAAGTGATTAGAAGGTTTATTTGACAACTTTGATGCTTTAACACTGCTTTTTTTTTTTTTTTTGATTTTTTTTTTTTTTTTTTTGGTGAAGGCTTTTTTATACTCTTTTTTTTTTTTTT
>UXUI01000058.1:0-10589 GCA_900576705.1 Enterobius vermicularis | reverse complement strand
ACTTCCCGAAGTTGCAAAATTTGACATGTTGCCGCTTGACGTGCCCGTCTTTGGAGGCTTGTAATTTGGCCTGTTCTAAACGGAATTTTAACGATTTTTAATCTGGAATAATCCTCATATCTGAACATGGTGAATAGTTTAATTCCGGTAATAATAAACAACGGTACAGTAAAAATATAGTTTCGAACAAAAACAAGAAAAACGTGTCTTTAAATTTTTAAGAAAGACATTTTGTGTAGAATTTTTTGTGCTACAAACTACCAAAATTTGGGGATGGGAATTTTTTGATACCGAGAGTTACGAGTCAGAAAGAAATATGAAACTGAGATGAAAAACTCATTTTTTTTTACAGTAATTCCATACATTTTACAGTGGTGAAGCCATGCGGGGCCGCTTCTGAAGGCCGCAGCTGGCGGTTATAAATATCCATTACGCTTTAAACGTTGAAAGTTCGCCACCAAAGTTGTACTTTACTATAATAATGTTAACAAGTTATTCTATAGAGTTGTAAGAGGTAATCTTCACTCCAGCGTTTTCTACTTTTCGTGCTTTATTCTGTCAAGACTGTAGATAGCGTACATTTTGGCGCCCCAAAGAAGTGTAAGAACTCGCTGCTTTACCTGGATAACTATTAGATTAAGGTTTTTCTTAAAACTTTTGTGTTTTTGGAGAAATGCAGCTCATAATTTCAAATAAGAACAAGTTGAGCTTAACGGAAACTTTAATGAGTACAAGACAATCACAATTCTAAGAGCTCAGGAGCCATGACGTACAAGAAGTAGAAAGAGCTAGAGTAAAAACTACTTCTTATAACTCTGCAAAATAATAAATTGTTAATATTAAAGTGAAGTACAGCTTTGGTTATAAACTTTCAACGTTTAAAGCACACCGGATTTTTATAAAGATGTCTGCGGCCTTCAGAAGCGGTCCTAAATGATCTCACTACTGTAAAATACATGGGATTCCAGTAAAAATCGTGGTTTTTTTCAGGATATTGGAAAATCGCTATCTCCAAATCTCGATATGATGTAAAGCAAAAATTTCTACAAAAAATATATCTTTTTAAAGAATTTAAAGATACGTTTTCTTTTCTTTGTTTGTTTGATTTTATTTTTATTGTAACTTTGTGTATTTTTATCGGAATTAAATTATTCAACGTTCTTTTCAGAACATGAGAAATATGCCTGGATTAAAAATCTTTAAATTCCATTAAGAACAGGCCAAATTACAAGTATCCAAAGACGGGCATGTCAAGCGGCAACCTGGTAAATTTTGCAATTTTGGAAGGGTGTCAGTTGGCGGGGAATTCACTTTTTCAGGTTTTTCCCAGCTTTCACTATATTGGCTTAGATTTTATTAGGTCGAGTTCAAAAGTCTGCGATTTGGCATGGAACGGCCTATATATATAAGCCACTTCATGGCCGTTCACAAACTTCTTCCATTTGTTATTTTAAAGCATCTTCAAACTTTGCTGATTAGCAGAATCTAGATTAGCATAAAAAGTGCCAGAAAGAGAACCTGAAAAAGTGAATCTCCTCAAAATTGCAAAATTTACTAGGTTGATACTCAAAGTGCTTATCTTCAGGAGCTTGTAATAAGGCTATGCTTTGATAGGACTTGGAGATTAGCTCATTGGATTTGCCATGAGCTCTTCTATTAAAAGCATAGTAAATAATTTAATTCTGCTGAGTAGTTTTATAGATGCAAGAAAAATAAACTTTGAACAGGTATAAGAGGAAAATGTGTCTTTAAATTTTTTAAAAAAATTTTGAGTGAACTTTTTGCCCTATAATATAGCAAAAATGGTGATGATGATTTCTTATTCTCCGGAGTTACGAGCCGGAAAAGACTTTGACACTGAAAAAAGCTACTTTTTTCACGGTAACCCGCGCATTTCTCCAACGAACCCATGTGTGTTTTAATAGATGAAAAATCGTTACAAAAGTTATATTTTGCTTCATAATACTAAATATTTGTTAATTTATAGGGTTGTGAGAAGTAGCCTTCATTTCACTCTTTTCAAGTTCTCATCTTTCTGTCGGGTTGTTCAGTTTCCTATGTACTTTGGCGCCACGAGGAATTCTAAAAGCATATTGCTTCAGGCAGTTAATTGTTAGGCTCAGCTTTTTCATAAATTTGTTGTATCCTGTGCGTTTTAAAGGACTACAGCATGCGCTGTTAAGAGAAGAACGATGAGTTGAGCTTGTATTTGCTTGTATAAGTAGAACGCTGAAGAGCAGAGTACGAATACGTTAAAAGGGAGTTAGCAGTCTTTTTCACGAATACAATTCAAAAAGCTTCCTACTCCCTTTCCTCGCTGACCCCTCAAGCACTAAGATAAAATTCCTGAATTACATGGCTTCTTTGCTCAAAAAACTAGCTATTTTATAAAGTATGCGTTAAATAAAAAGTTGTTGTTACCTCTGTTTTGAAAGCTATATGTGCTTCACATAACTCATTCAACTGCAATATACAAAAAGGAAAAAAGAATGCAATAAGGACTACTTTTTACAGCTTTGCGATTCAGTGAATGTTTAGTATTTCAAAGTGAAATACCAAATTTTATAAAATGTCTTCACCGATTAACGTTCACCGTGTTCAGTAGTTTCTTAATCACTCTTTGTGGCTTTGAGAAGCAGCTCGAGACAGCTCTGGTACTGAAAAATGCTTGGGTTTACTGTAAGAACAGTGGGTTTTTTCATTTTCAGAATCTTTTCGGCTCGCAACTCCTGAATGCAGAGAAGCGCTTTCACCAAATTTGTGATATATTATAAAGCAAAAAGTTTTACACAAAATTTGTGTTTTTTTTTTTAAATATTGAACACGTTTTTTTCCTTTTAATCCTTATTTATAGTTTTGTTTTTCTGGTATTCATACAATAAGCATGTCAAGTAGCAAACAGGTAGATTTTTGAATTTAGGTGGGTGAAAGTTGATTAGGGATTCACATTTTCAGCTTCTCTCTTTGGTTTCTTCTATGCTGCCTAGACCCTTTTAACCAGCAAAGTTTGGAGAAATTTTGAGGCATTAATTGAAAAAGTGTGTGAACGGATGTGGAATGGCTTATATACATTGGTGCCTTAAGTGGTCACAGATAACATTTAAACAGTGAGCTTTACAGGAAGGAGAATGTGATAGTAATTGACGGGTCTTTCAAAAGGAATAGGTATTCAAAATGTAAAACTGCGCACGATTCTGCCATTCGCACGACATCTTTTGGCGCCAGAACAACTCCGTACTTCAAACCTTCGCGTCGTGGAGCTGTTTCGTTTACGCCGCGCATCAAGATCCCTTTACGGAAATCAAAAGCTTCTGCTCAGAGAGAATCTAGATTTTTTGATCTATTGACAGAAAAATTCGAGTTTCTCGACGATATTAAGAAGGAGAAGACGGAAGTGTTGAAAAGTTTGTCGAACTTCGTGGAATGTGACAACGGCGAAGAGATCAAGACAGTGCTTGCGGTTAACAAGGACAGTGTCAATCGTCAGGGTTGTCCTTGCCTGGCACCAAAAATTTTTGAAGAAGAGGCCGAAGAAAATAATGATGGAGGGGGCACTGGAATTTGCATGTCTTCACCAAGTTTTCTAAAGGCAGTTTTTTAGGAACTGTTTCAACTTAAGGTCTTTTAAACTTGACATTCTATTTAAACTCTTTTTCATTTTCTATTTGTTGAATGCACCTATTTTTATTAGATCATATTTTTAGATGTTGGAGGATTTCACTTCTTTAATTAAACATCGAATACCAGTTGCTCCAAACTGTGAAGGCATTTCCAGCGGCTCGGTTTGTCACGTCTTATCGACTAAGGGATATTGCCTTAGGGATCGTAATACAGGGAAGAAACGGTTAGGACATAGCAGTTACGGGGTTTTGAAAATCAAGGATGAAATAAAGGCTGCCACCCCTGAGGGTCGTGAAATTGCTAAAGACAATGATTACGTAAGTACTTGGACAAATGATATGTTAGTAGCCTTTAGTTGTAAATTCTTTTTATGGAAAAGAGCAGGAGAACTTTTAAAGTTGGGGTTGAAGAAGTACTAATGGCTGCATTCTTTGCATGACAAACGCCTTGCACATTTTCATTTTATTTAAAAAATGGTTTCCAAGCGTATAAAAGCTGAGGGATAGGACTTTTGACACTAAAACCATCATAATCACTGGGCAACTGCAAATACTCTATATTTAATCTGCAATAAGCATACCTGTAGCAGTTGGTGAATCTCGCGTCCCGGAGTTGTCTCTTTGGGGACTTCTGCTGAAGTACTGTTAAACGCGTGAAGGAGGTAGGATATTGCATAGATGGTTTTTTAATGGTCCGGCTTGTATTGATGGTAATAAAATCTACTTAGTGTATCGTATTCCTCAGCATTTCGAGAGCTTCAAACAAGTTTTTGTTGTATGGAGTAGTAGTACTTCATCTCTTTTATTAGCATGTTCAGCTTTTTAAACACTTAGCTTTGCCATCTAGGTAGCAGAATTTAATTTGTTCTGGTTCATTCAGAATTGAGGTATTAGGGCTATGAAAAGGGGAGAGGTGGAGGGAAACACTTACTAAAAAGGAGAAAAACTCCTGATTGTTTTTTGGTAAGTTCTCTAGTAACAATTTAACGGATGTTTAACTCCTAATTTTTCTGTTTTAATTTTTTGAAGAGTGTTGCTCATCAAGAGATTTTTCTAAGGGAACAGGGTGACAACCCTCTAGAGCGATTGTAGAGGTATCAAGTTCTGTGCAGTATTTCTGAATAAAAGGGGGTTAGTGTTGGGCGCTACTTTTGTAGTGGAAATCATATTCCATTTCTGAAGGATTAGCTTGATATGCTTATACGTTTTAATAAACGGCGTTAGATCTAGTGTTGAAGACCAGTTTTAATATCAAAGTGATTGCTGGTTTGATAGGTGGAGAGGTTTGGTTCAGTAACGTGGTTTTTTGTTTTGTTTCGGAAGAACGAAGTCTTTCAAATTTTTTTTGTGGAGTTTCTGTTCTTAGCCACCTCTTCCATTAATGGAATCCGCTTTTTGGAAGGATTAATTGGTTTTCTGTTAGATTGGACCGCATAAGTACACTTGTGATTTATGTGCCATTCTAGTGCCATCCGCTATAGTCTTTATGACCGAAAGTCATCAGTTCTTGATAGTGTGTATTTATTGCTTTGAACTTTTTTTGAATAAATTCAAGAAGTAAAGGAAGAGGCTAATTAGGTGCGGTTACATGACTTTTTGATAAAAGAGTCGTATTTCATCTCGTCGAAGTTTTTAAAGGATGACTTCTCAAGTTTCGTAGTTTTTATTTTCCTCAATTTAAGATTATCCTCTTTCTTTCGTAAGAATTAGTGTATAACTTATTCAGTACTTTTTAATTTTCACTTGTAAGGTTTGAATGTTCGTTACTGCCAAATCAAAGCTTTGTTAATTTTTGAAACTTACAGGCTTCGTCGGACGAGGAAGATTTGTCGCCGGGTGAGTCGAGTAATAAGAGGCCGAATAGGAAAGGGTATTATTCAATTGAGCGGATACTGGCGAAGAAAACCGTGCTTGTTAGTCTTTTTTTTTAAGCATCAGATTTTGCGTTTCTCGCACCTTAATCGAATGGTTTTTAGCGTACATTCAGAAAGAAGGTTAAAAATGTTGATTATTACTATCTAAAATGGACTGGTTGGGCTCATCGTTTTGACAGTTGGGAGTCGGAAAGAAATTTAGGCCGAGTTACTTGGGTTGTAAGTTTTTTCTACCTTATGAAACTTTTACTGCTGTTTTTTAGAATTTTTTTGTTTTTTTAAATTTGCTTTGTGAATAAGTTTTGACAATTTCACTGTTTTATTAATTTACTAGTGATAGGGCGTGCGATTTATTAGGTTTGGATTTGACATTTGAAGATGAATTTGTGTCAAGTTACTCATGTGAGCTGAAGCTGGTCTTTATTTTTATGCACTTATCTAAGAGAATGGACATACATTGCTTTTATCGAAAGGTTGCTTTGCAGCTGTGGATTGCCCTACCAGCAAGGTGCTTCCATTCTTCAGAGGGTTTCTGCTTATCTTATCTGCTTGCAATTTTGCTTCTGTAGAACCTAATGATTGTGTACTGTAAGTAACGATTGGAGTCCTTCGGCTCCGTCGTTGAAGCAGTGAGACTGAACGTGTGTCAGTTGTTTAACTCTTCTGTTACGCAAAGTTTAAGGTTATGTAAGGTTATTCTGAGCTTTGTTTTAGACAGTGAGATAAGAAATGTTTATCTTAGTCTTTTGTGAGGGTTTCTTCCTGAAAAGTTTTGCAATGTTGGCATGACATCTTGGGTCCTCGCTGTGTAAAAGCAGCGGCATACAAAGGTAGACGTACTTGGAAAACTTCAAAGGAGAATTGGCCATCACAATAATTTTGGCTGTTGCGCATTGATACTTTTGAGTAAAATTTGTTCTTCCAATTGTTACTCTTAAAAGGAACAGAATTTTCTGGAAATGAATTCGTTTATGGTTTAATGTTACCGCTCTGGATATTTTTAGATTGTGATTTATCAGTTCCAATTTTTCTAGTTCTGTGAAAATAAAACCCAAAATACTTTGTCAGTAGTAATACTTTCTTCATAATTGTGAACATTTAACTCTCTGGTCTTTGTTAGAAATACTTAAATAAACTTTATTATGAGTCAGGGGCTAAGATACTTTATACTTTTCTCGCTTCTTTTTGACTAATAAAAACGTACTACTTTCTTACATTTAGAAAACTTTCGTTCTAAAAACTCTATCTTCTGATAAAGAGGTACAAATTAGGTTAAAATGAAGGGGGTTTAGGAAATGAAGTCTAGGTTTCTTTTTTAACAGAAAATAGCTTGAATTTCTTCAGTTATTGCTAATAACATCAGGTCATAACTGTACTTTAAATTTTTGTAGTGCGTGAATCAGAAAGTCAAGATTCTGTTGACTGCCTTTTATAATTAGTGGCTTTCTTGCTCGTTTTTTTGCTGTTTCTTCCCACTTTTAATTGAATTTAGATGTCGGAGTTCAAAACTCGTGAGAAAGCTCTTGAATGTATAATCAAAGATAAAGATTACCAAGTGAAAGATGAAAACCTCCGCCAGCTGCGAAATTTGCATCGTTGGGAAATGGAGATAAACGACAAATTGAAAGAAAAAAATTTCAAACCTTTGTATATTTACAATGATGTAAATAGTGCGTTACGCCCGAAAAATTTCACGGTACGCATTCCATTATTTTCACTTACTTTTATGTTGTATTGTATTGTCAGTATCACTGTTTTAGTATATAACGACAAATAAACTACCAGAGGAAATGGCAGCTATAATTACAAAGTCTGAAACTCACTTTTGCAACTGTGATACTGATTACTGCAGCCTTTTTTCGTCGTGTTGCCCGGCGGTAATGATATTCTTAGTTACTTCGGTTCACTACTATTTTCTGCTCCTAGTTAACTTTCTTTTCATTTTTCTTTTTTTTTTTTTTTGGAGGATGTTTCTCGTGCTGATTAGTTCTCTCCGCTGCTTTCAGTTGGAAAATAACGAATATTTTTACACCAAAGCTGGACACTTACGACAGCAATACCATCATACTCAAGGAAAGATTATTGAGTGTAACAACAGCTGCAGGTGTGATTCTAAGTGCCCCACAAAAGTTGTTCAGGTGTTAATATACTTTCTTCTGGGACTTCTTTATATAAGAAGGGGAATTAGATGGTCTAAATAGTTTGTAAGATGAGTTTCTTCTTTGAATTTTGGCGTTATTGCAACCAGTTTTAAAAATGCTGTCTGTACTATTGAAATGATTGCCTGGAGATATAGTATCTAATTTGCAGAGGGAAGTATATGTCTTGCATAGTGTGTTTTCATTTTCTGAAGTTTTAAAAAGAGTATGCTTTGATTTGCTTTAGTTATGACGGGTTCAAAAAGCCGTGTACAAATGTGTAGCCTTTTTTTAGCGAGGAAGACGCCACGTTGTTGCAATTGCTCAAACTGAGAATTGTGGCTGGGGTGTTTTTGCGTTAGAAGATATACCTGCAAATCGTTTTGTCGTTGAGTATGTGGGAGAGGTAATTTGAGATGTGATTTCTTTTAATCTAGACAAAGTAAATGTTTTACCAAGTTTACTGGGATATAGGTAAGCTTGAGTTTTTCTAGGTGCTGTCTGTAGAAGAAGCACGGAAGTCTCGAGACCCATACTACCAGTTCGAGATTGGTGAAGAAGGTGGTGTTTCTTATATAATTGATGCAAAAAATTTTGGAAATGAAAGCGCTTTTATTAACCATTCCTGCGAGCCAAATTTAGTAGCAATTCCTATATATGTTGAACGGACGATTCCTGGTTATCATCGAATCGGCTTTTTTACTGCAGTTGATGTGAAAAGAGGTTAATCTTGGCTAGTCGTTCTTTCTTATTGCACCTGCATGACATAGGCTAAATGATTTTGCATTTTTTTCTAAAAGGCTCTGGGAAATTAGAAAATAAAATATTTATATTAGCGCTTGAAATATTTCTACGACTCCACCGCTTTATCAGTTTTGATTCAGGAGAAGAGTTAACATTGGATTATTTTAATAACCCTTCAGAAGAAAAAAATTACATTCGGGACGAGGACGGCATCAAATGCCAGTAAGTTGAGTTTGCTATGGTTTCTAATTTTGTTTTCCAACTGTTTTTTAGCCGCTTTTTTTTACAGTTGTGGAGCTAAGTCATGTAAAGGGTACTTCCCACAAGTAATGCGTGATGACCTTTCACCAAAGAAGGCAGATGAGTTATGAGCGTTTAAACGCAGTTCGCATCCTGGCATAAGGTTCTGTGAACCACTTCTTACTGATTCTGTTGTAATTAATTTGATATGTAATATATGTGTGGTGGTGAGGTGCATTACAGAACTCCACAGTTTACCAAATTGAGTTTTTTCAACCTGGTGTTTAAACTGTTAAAAATAAAGCAAAAAATGTTCAAAAGCAAATGCAAGAGCGAGATTTTTACTGAAAAGCCGTTGTCACCGTCTGAAGTCTTTAGCAGGTCACTTTTGAAACCTCCGTTTATCTGCTTTTTAGCTAGAGCGTTCCACCGTAACCTTTTACTCCCTGTCTAAATTACTGTGGTGAGCTGCAGTAATAGGAGGGCTAAAATATTACCGAGCTAGAAGTGAAGTTTAAAAATTAGCCGAAAATACGCTTGATTTATTCGCATTCCATGGTCAGGTTTTTCTATGCGTTTGCTTTGATATTTTTTCCATAGGTTGATGCACAATTCAATTTGGTAAAATGACAAAACTGCGAAACATTTCAAACGTTTCTTACCCGTGTCGCTTTGTACTTTTGATATAATGTGCATTTTTCTGTGAGATCTCTTGGCTATACAGTTATGTTGCATATTGTGATGTCCGTTCTGTCAATTGATATTAATTTTTTCACATTATTCTATTCAACGTTTAAACACTTCAATATTGAGGATATTATTAATTAAATTGTCTGTATGTTTCCTCTTATAGAAAATTCATTGCTGTTGAGTTGTTTGTCAACTGAGCATTTGAGAGTTGGTTAGTGGGGAATGTGTAGCGGTAGATAGTGTCGGGTAAAGTAGTTTGCATTTAGTGATATTTTAATTTGGTCTTTCGTTGCCTTCAAAATGGTGCTAATACATTGTTTTACTAATAAAGTATGGATTTGGTCATAAATTTTGTTTGCTGGAAGTGCGTAATGCTGGTTGAATTTCTGGTGTTCCCAATGGAGAATCCGCAGGTGACTTCCAGAAAATTGATGAGTGGGATTGGTTGCAGGGTCGTAGACGAAGAGCTGAGAAGAAAAACCGGTAGACAAGTTGGTTTGAAAGGTGGCTTTTGGTTAGTGGGACGGGTGCTTGTTGCGTTTCCTGGTCCGAGGTGGTTGTCTTCGCTCCCTGCTCTCCTGGCTTTCGCGGTACCAGCTGTGCCAGCCCTGGGAGTTCATTAGCGGCCAATTTAATCTATACTTTGTTTTGGTTGAGTTGTGGCTTGGATGACGTCAATCCCAGTACTTCGTAAGATTCCAGTGAAGTTCGGTTAAGGTTTGCAAAATATTGAGATAAGACGGTCGGAAATTTGATGTACTACATGTTGTCGAATCCTGCTGTTACAACTATTGGTGTAAAGCAGCAGGAGAAAATCAGTTTTTGAAGCATATAATAGAAGGACATTGACGAGGTTGGCAGAGTCAGCTAAAAAGTTGTTTTTCTGTGTCATTGCTATAAGACCTTATGTGAGCACTAATAAATTCTGTTAAGGATGCTGAAAGAGTGGTTCAGGTAATTGATTTCTGCGTGCACTGTTCGATAACTTTCTGGACGTGCCACCGTTGATCTGTCTTTGTACTTACTGTACCAGTTGAAAGCTTCTCAAAAAAGAGCTTCAGCAGATACGCCCAGGCGGTTGTACTTTTGTTGACCAGTTTATTTTGGGCTTAGTAAAAGGATGCTTTTTTTACCTGTTCAAGGTGTTTCGCAAATCAGGTGTGATGTAAGTTATTGCGGTGGATTACTCTAATCTTGGCCGCAGACTTCCTACTTGGGAGTCTCAGCACTGATGTTGGACTACTTAATCATTTGAAGCTCTTTTAAGATGCATGCGAAAATGT
>UXUI01000057.1:0-10664 GCA_900576705.1 Enterobius vermicularis | reverse complement strand
TTTTTTTTTTTTAGTCTATGATGGTAACGATAGCAGTCGAAGTAAAGGGTAAAGTCGATCAAATAATATTTAATAGTGGAATAGGGAAAGGAATCAGAAGAAATAAAACAGTGAGAAAACTGTATAATTAACTGTATTTTGGTAGTGTTTATTTTTTTATAATGTCAATTTAACCTTTTTTCTAACATAGTTTTTCTTTCTTTTGCTATTTTTTGTTTTGTGTAGGATTAACTGAAAAAGAAGCTTGCTTTTTTTTTGCAGACTACTATTTCCAAAAAATAGCATCAGCAGCTTTTTTTTTTTTTTGTGTATACTTCCGAAAAAATAATATTTATTTTTTCACTTGTTCTTCCTTTGGCATTGTTAATTTCGCGACAGTAGTTATCACCATCGTTGGTCATTGCCACCTGCATTCAGATGCTATAAACGTGAACTGTATTTTTGATTACAGCAGCAGTAACATCAGTAGTATCAGCAGTGGAGAAAGACGTTTTTTACCATTGTTAATCGCACATTATTCAGCTTGTTTTTCATCATCTGGGTATTCGTCATAAGTTTATTCCTCTGTCCATTTGTCAGTTCATACTTTTATCTCTCTCCATTTCCATACGTTTATCTATTTATTTGTCCAAATCTATTACTAGTTCTCAGTTTTGTTGTCGCGGTATCATTGCTGATCCCTTCTTCATTCTGATCTATCCTGGTTTTTTCGTTTTATTCTGCTTTTCTTGTTTTTCATTTCTTAGCTTTTTTCTTTTTTTGTTGAGTAAAATTAGTAGAACTAATGGTGGCTGTTACCATATTTGTTGGTTGCTTTTTCTTCACTACTTCTACACAAATTTCCTTTTAATTTGCAGTGACAACTTCGTTCAGTCGTCACTCAAGTGAAAAGTTGATTGTCACTTGATACCTTCTAAGGATGGAAATGAAAAAATCTTTGTTTTTTTTGTCGGTATCATAGTCTTGCTGTCGCCTCTGTCGTTGTAAGCATTACCGACATCATAATCAGTACTTCCACCATTGTCATCGTCACTTGCGTCATCATTATCACCACCAGTAATCATCGCAATTATCACTGCTGTTACTTCTATATTTTATCACTGCTGGTAAGGGGTGCTACTATATTTATTATTATTTTTGCTTTCATATTCTATTTTATACTTTTCTTTAAATTATTTCAAATATTTTTTTGGTATCACTCTAATGTCATTATTTATCGCGCTGTTTTAAATATTATATTGTTCATAAGATCATATTGTTGATATTAACAATAACGGTACCGTTTCTATATATAATATCTGTGTTTTGATCCTCAGCTTCTTGCTGCTACTACTTATGGTACATTATTACTTTTACTATTACTGCTGTTATTATCAGTATTGTTATTAGCACACTAATATCAATATTATTTATAGAACTATTATAGTTTTAATAAAAAAATTTGTTCATTTCTGTATTCTTAGCAGTACTGGCATAACCACAGAACAGTGTCGTTCATCATATGGTGAATTAAATTTTACCTGGGAGTAACAGATTATGATATTTCGATTTCTGAGGGTTAAAGTAGAATTTTTAACTATTGTATTCTTTGTTCTTTACCTCTCTCGTCGTCGAAATGCTTACCTAAAATTTTGCGGCGAAAAACGGCATTAGCTCTTGACATGTTAAATTTGTTGCATAAATATATCTGATATTTACTCAAAAGCTTTCTTTTTTGAAACTCCTTTGCAGCCATTTTATACATCAACACTCAAAAGGCTGTTTAAAAGTGAAAGAAGTTTTTTGTTATTGATTCTCACAAAACACTGGTTGGAGATGGCATTGGATACTCTTTTCTGCTGTTGGTAGTAAATTCGATGGCGTTCACGTTAATTTTTTTAATGAGAGGAGGCAAAAAGAAGTTGCATGTGTTATGGTTATCAAGATGTATTGACATTTTTTGATTACAGCCAATTTGCTATGTCTTTAACTGTGTGGTCACGGGTACCGTCTGGCTAATGGTTTTGGGCCATTCGCTGTAGTTTCAGTAATAAGTAACTTGCCCCTATTAGTTTTTATTTTTCTTATACACTTTTCTTTGTATCACCGGAATTCAAATAGGTTTTTCTATGTTAACTTCAACTGGCTGTAAATTTTTACTTTTCGGTTATTTGCTGAATCATCAATTTCAGAGGTTGAAACCTATATATGAAAAGTGTCGCTACATCCCTTCTGACGCCGCCAAATTTACTGACATTTAAATTTTCTAAAATAGTAACAAATTTTTTGGATTTTCAGGTCTTTTCTGCAAATTTTTCACAATAATTTTCTACGGTAATGCTCACAATTATCCCAAGTCTTCTTTGTTCAAATTCAGTGCAGTACGTTTTCGTTAAGTTTAATATGTGCTTAATTTAATTCAATAACTTTTTTTAAATTAATTTCGCTCAGCTGAGTATTCTCGGAGCTACATGATAAGGGTCACAAGAATTCCTGCAAAGGGTTGCGGTGATTTTTACATCTTCGTTTACTGTAATTTCAGATATTGATTGAGTTTTGCAGAAATGGCTTCTGGGAACAAGAAGTTCGAATGTCTCAACTGTGCAAACGTAATTTTTAGCATACATATCTAAACAAGTGGATTTTGAAGTCTTTGGTCGCTTTAATACTGAAAGAATAAGCGCAGTTCGCTGCCCTAAAGGCTCACTTTATCAATTTAGGGAAAGGTGTGGTTTTTGCATTAAGTAAATATAATTTTTTGTTTTTCTTGCAACAGTTTTACAAAATAATTTTGGTACAGGGAAACTGCCAACTTGTTAAAACAGCAATTTTTAAACTGATTTTTAATTAAAATGGCTTTTTTATAAATATGGGTCTGCGGATCTTGTTAATTAATTATCTGCTAATTTTTGACGTTTAAAGTTTTCTTATTACTTTTGCATATCTTCAATTTTTGGCTTTTGATAAGTGACATTTAGGGCCTTTGTAACGGGAGTGACTGTTTTTTTTACATTTCATTATTTTTTGTCTTGAAGATGTTTCATTTTCAATTAAGTTTCTTAATTTAAAATCTTAATTCTGATATGTTAACTTGTCTAATCACTGATGCTTTTCATCTTATTCTTCTAAACTTTTTTCCACTTCAAATGGGTTTGCTCAGAAGCGCTAAATCGATTAGTATTGACTGTGCCAGGACAACAAAAAACAAAGCATTGAAAGACAGTGTTTCGCTGAAAAGCGAAAAAGGACAAGCAGTCTTTCTTACCTCTAGTGTAAAAGTGTATCATTGCTGTAGACCTGAGGCACTGGTAAATAATCAGTATTTGAAGGATCGGGAAAACATGAGAAGCGACTTCAGCGGGTGTTTCAAGATGGCGGATCAAGGAGAGTGCGACCAGTAAGGAAGGTCAGAGCGGTCAAGAGAGGGCAGGCGTTGAACACCGCAAGCAAATGAGGAAAACGGCTATGAGGGCAATGATTGTGAGAAAGCGTGATAATACATTAACGGTCCACACCTCATAGTCTGTGATTCTTAGTTTTCAATTTCTGTTGTTCACAGTTTTTAATATTATCGTTTACTGATTTTGTTATACGGTTGCATCCATCTGCCCATAGATTTTATTACTCAAGACTGAGGCAATAAACAAAATATTCTCGACAACATCTCTGGCAAGTTCTGCGTGGCAAAATTTGGAGGCTCCATAATTGAAAAAGCCATTACAGGCATCAAAGTAACAAGGAAGAAAAGACTTGTCTCAGTTTTTTTTTTTCTTATTGGGCCAAACAAAAGTTTAGAAGAATATATGCTTAACAAAATTGTTCTGATCGAAAAAGTTTTCATTGTTCAGAACAATAGAAGCCTAGTATCTGTTAAAATCTTTTATTCTAACGGTGTATTTTTCGCTGATTGTTTTGTTATTTGATGATATTTTAAGGGAGATGAGAGTGGATGCTTAAAAAACCCTTTTTGATCGGTGATTAACTTAACAAAAATTAAGAGAGATTTTGAAGTAAAAAACTATCTGTTGTTAAGGGGTAAAATTTTGCTAGCTATTTCGGTAACAGGACCGTAACTTTCAGTTAGATTGAAAATCTAATTTTGAAGGCAGCTTCATAGAAGTCAAATAAAAATTAGTAACATGCTCTTCTTAGCCGTATACATCGGGCGGGAAAAAATGCCAGAAAGTATTCTGCACTCGCTTGTAATGATTCAATTCCAGCAGCTCGTCAAATATAAATGTAAAAACAGCTTTGGCAGCTTCAAATAACGGCTGAGAAGACTTAAATTTAGCAACTAATGCGTAAATATTGTGATGCTGTTTAGTAAAAGTGGCAATTTTGAAGGTGACTCTAGAATAATCAATGCAACTTTTGCTTATTGAAGGTAAGAATAAACAAACGTCAAGGTAGGAACAGTTTTAAAAATTTTGGCGTTTTCATTACATATACAACAGCTATGCGGCGTTCTGGCTAAAAAAATCAAATTGTCCCAATGGTAAAACGGAAACAGTTTTGGAGAAAGAGAAGAAGACAACAGAACACACAACCCAATTTTCGCACGCCATTAAATTTATGGCAAGTTATAGACTGCTTAAACGACTTTTACGCCTACTGAACGTCGTCAAATAAGTAAACTTTTGCCCTTTTTTTACACTACCTTTCAAACAAATTTGTATTCTTCATCTTTTTTTGCATTGTCTTTGAATTAATAAAAATTTCTCTCAAAATATTTTTTATCTTGCTCAGTCCTCCCTACTTAGATACAATTAAGTAGCCTGGCTGTTGTACGCAGAGTGAGCATGAACAGAGTACCTGGTACATTCCCATGCGTGACAAAATTATTAGCCTACAAAAAAACCTCCCCTTTGAAGACACCAATGGTTTGATTCAATTTTGTATGGATTTTTGAAAACTGATAAAAAGAGGTACTTTCTAACTGGTAACTGAATTGTATGTTTGGTGTCTTCGTTGACCCTTGCCCCTTCTTTTCTAAGGCGGTCACAAAAGCTCTGTTTTCGACAAAACTTTTGACCAATGTCGCCTGCCACGAGAAACTCACGGGTTCACAGCAACTTATCAAACCAAACCTCAAACATTTACCAATTAAACATTTCACAATTATAATCCAGTTATACACTCATAAGTAGCATAAAATGAGAGAATATAATTGTATAATAAACGCGAGGAAAGAAGACTTACTGATGTCAAGAAACGACGAAGAACAAAAATGATTTAGCCTACTTTTTGCAGATGTTAATACAGGAGTCAGTTTAGTGGCAGTAATGGTGATAGTAACAGTAATAATAATAGTAACTGATAATAATAATGATAATTATAATAGTAATAATTGATAATAATAATAATAACAAAGAAAAAATAGTAATAATAATTAATGATAGTGAAATGATAAATATTTTAACAAAATTCTTTTTTGTACTTTCTACTCAAACCTATGCAACTTCTTTACTTATCCAATGAGTTTTTACTTGCAGTGTCAGCGTCTTTCTTTACGTACCAGCAATATGCAACGCAATTTTGCTTTTTTTTTTCAACCTTCTACAATATCACAGACAAAACATCAACGACAACAACAACAACAACAACAAATGTGGTGCTTTCTTTTATCTTTTTTGAATTACCTAGCATCCCGTTAAATCAATGGGAAGAAAATAATTGAAGGATGTGGTAAAAAATTTTCTACTCCTACTGCAATGGTACTATCTGTGCAGGTCGGCTTGGCTGGGAAAGAAGGCAGCTCAGCAGATGAAAGGAGAAAATGACAAAAAAGAGAATAAGGAGGATTAGAAAGTAGAATAAGAGGTCTTCTGTTCGTTAGCTAGATGAAACTGGCACCCGTGTATCGTAAAGTGTTGGTGCCTAAACAGGGGAGGTTTTGTTTCGTTAATCTGTCAGTTAAATTCACCAAAGGAAGGGGGAGAAAGTGACATTTGATTTGGCTGGAGAAGCTTCAAGAAATTTACTTTCTTCTGAGAAAAAATTGAAATAAAGTAAAAATTAACTTGAAAAACCTAAGGAAGAAATGGGAAAAAAATGAAAAAAATTAAAAAGTTTTATCATTTTATTATGTCAAAATAAAATTTTTACGAAGTACTACATAACAATTTGTTCCCCATCTTCTTCATTCTATTTTATTTTATTCATCTAATTTATTTATTTTTTGCAATATTCGCTATAAAGATTTGTCATTTTACATACTCCGCTTATAAAACTCATTTTATTTTTCTAAAAAGAGCAAAATTTTTGCATTAAAACACAATTCTACGCTTACTCGTAACCATGCAATGAACCAGCTAAATTTAACCATTACTTTAAATAAACTTAGTTTCTGCGTTCAAACTATTTGACAAGAAAGTCAAAGTCTCTATAACATCATGTGATAAAAGCTTCCCCTTGTCAAATACAAAGGAATAATCTTTCGGCTGATTAATAGAAACATTTAAAGAGTTGAACCAAAAAAAAATTGTTAAATACCAAACTAAACTATTTAAGATTGCCGCCTAACGTTTTAACATTAGTTTTGTTTCCTTACCTGAATGAATATTGTAACGGTGCCGATAAAACAGGCCAACGAAAAGATGATCAAAAATAATCGATCAAATACTGTTGCTACGTACTTCCAATCTTCGTCCACCTAAAGTAAGGATAAAACTTAATTTATTAGTGATTTTGAGGTTGTCAACACTACTTTTGCTGCAAGAAGCTAAATATAGTAAATTCAGAAAATGAAAGCGGAAAACAGCTTTGCAGCTCAATGTTTTCCAAAAATTTCTTTGATTTCTCAATAGCATACTTTATCATCGTTATCCTTTCGTTTCAGAAGTTCAGCAATAAAGCAGATGTTTTCAAAAGCCTTAATGACAACTGGCGATGAATACAATTTTTGTATTCGTTCATCACCATACTCGTTCTCAGACGCTTTGTTCGCATCTCGACTAACACGATGGTCATGATAGTTCAGCGCCACTTTCTCGTTCCCAACTAAATATTAAGTAGTTCAACTAATGTTTGAAACATTCTAAAAAATAACTATTTTTTGAAGAGGTAATTGAAGCTGTGTAAAATTTTTTTTAAACTGAACTAACAATGTTTACAAAAAATAAAATCCACTACTTTGACTCTTTGAACTTTACGTGTCAAGTCATTTTCCTCAAAAACTTTCAAAACAACTTACAATTGTCACTTCTTTGTTGATTACTCTTATAAACATTAGTTTTTTCATCAGTAGTCGGCCTAGTCATAAACAAAATTTTTGGTAACCGTTGAAGAAATAGCCACTTAATCCACCGTGGCATACGATGTGTAGTAGGCTTTCGAAAATGCAAGTTTAGTGCTGAAAGTCACTGAAACCAGT
Source organism: Enterobius vermicularis (assembly GCA_900576705.1). Classification (NCBI taxonomy): domain Eukaryota; kingdom Metazoa; phylum Nematoda; class Chromadorea; order Rhabditida; family Oxyuridae; genus Enterobius; species Enterobius vermicularis. Next base: position 3,313 of record UXUI01000057.1, on the reverse strand, counting down.
CCAAACTGTTACTACAAGATAACCAAAAAGTCCTTATATGAAAAAAAAGTATAAAAATTGTATTTTTAACTCGTCCTTGCGCATTTTTAATGCAAATCAAGCGTAATAAAGCAAAATGGTATGAAACGGTTACATATTACAGTGACTCCAATGCTAATTGATACCATAAACATGGTAAACAATAAATATTTTCCAATTAAAGGAAGGTTGTCTCCAGTTGCTGGAATGATTTCAATCTGAAACAGGTAACAGCAATAATCGTTGCATCCAATTCGATGAAAACCACAGTGTTTAAAAAGCTTCACCACGTGAATTTTTTTAAAATAGTAATAACAGTAGAAGATAAATCATGTCAAAACCAGCTCCTTTTTTAGCAAATTTTTTGAAGATATTAAAGCTTTAAGTGAGCATCATTGTAGGTCATATTTATACAGATTTCTAACTGTTCTACGAAGTTGCTCATTAACAAAGAGATAGTGTTTCAACAATAATAAACAATTCACCAAAAGTAAGTAGTAAACGGTTAATGCGACAAGAATTGAGATACACAGTGAAACCTTCTCGCCGCTGTCTGACGGTAAATAAAAAACAACAATTGTCAAGAATGATATTCCAACGCAAGGGAACACCAAATTAACCGTGTAAAATAAAGGCTTGCGACGAAGCTTCAGGAAATACTGAAAAAATTGAACAAGTCCTGACGATTAAACAGTAAGAAGTAAAATGAGAAAAAAGCGATTGGAGCAACTGTGTAACTGTTACATAACAATGCGTGATGTAAATACGTCGCTCGAAAACAGAATTAGTTAGTTGCCTGGATGTCGATATATGCTTCGGTGTCTGGACAACAACTTGGATAGTTTTTTGTCCTTCGTTTTGCAACTCGTGACATAATATCCCACTCGACAGACGGATAGTAGTCAGAAAGATCTAAAAATTGAAAAAACCTCATACCCCCAAAATGAAAATCATTTTAAAAGAGCACTCAACCTCACAAAGCCAGTCAACAATAATGATAGCTCAGAAGTGAACTTTTCAGAATGACCAAGAAAATGAGACCACAAAATAAATTTTATAATAGTCAACAAGAGAGCGCTCTCGTACCGATCGCTAGCAAAATCCACATTTTATTAAACATTGCGAACAACCTCACAGGAAATGAAATACGCACAAAGTTTGAGTTTTAAATACTCAAAAGTGTGAAGGCAATTAAGTTCGTCAAGTCTGATCAAAATAATGGATCAAAGGTAGTCAAATTAAGGGCTATAAAAAAATGAAACGGCCTTTAGAGAGTTATTAAGAGAAATTTCAGCTAAAGCAATTGAAAGATTTGAGTTTTCTTTCATTATAAAAAGTCCGTGTTTCAGGACGGTGTTTCTAAAGTCATTTATCATACTCAGATTTGGCAGTTTCAAGCTTTACTTTCTAATCGCTCCTCACTTCTCATCTCAAATTTAGCTACTCTAGTTTTATTTCTTTTGCTGCTGACTACTTTTGTTTTTACTCTAGTTCACTTCCCCTTCCACTGACCTTCAAATTATAACATTTATTACTGTTTTCGATTAACCATTTTAGCTTGCGTTACTCAAGAAAATATACAAAATTGGTGTATCGTTTCTCTTGCGCAAGATCAAAAAAAAGGATTAGGGAACCAGCGAGAACGACGGTAGACTAGTGATAATAAGGCAGGACAGTAAGTAGTCGGTTCCTGAGGATAAAAGCCACAAGGTGGAAGAAGCAGGACATCGTAGGCAGCTTATCGTAAAGAACTGTCTCGAATAAACGACAATAACTCTGTAGTTCACCACTCACCAATCCCTTCTTCTGCTATTGTAACATTATCCTCAATACCCTTCTCGTTAATTTCAGTTTTATTGTAGGATTTGTCGCTGTCAAACAGTTCCAAAACAACCAGGTTACCCGAATATGACCAAGGTCCAAACTGAAACCACAATATTCGAAAACTCATTAACTATTTTAATACCCATTATACAGCAGTTTCATGCAGCCAGACATGACAAACTCATTTTAATTAAAACCTTCTTGTACTTTAAACTTCAACTGTTACCTTTAGTTCACATTTTTGCTCGTCGAATGGAAACCTAAAAATATGTGTTGATAATTTTCATTTTTTAATGGCAGACCTATGCAAACCTCCATGAGGAAAAAAAAATTTATTGACTAGACATGAATTTTCATAAATTGTATACCAACCACTGAACGTCGATCGGGCAATTGCTTTTGAATATCGCAGGAGGTTCCCATGTTATTTCTCCAGTATACCGAATTGTCGCTTTCGTGCTAATAGTAATGTTATAAGCACTATCTGCACTAAACACATGAAGAAAGCTTAGTCACCTGTTCAAAGTAAAGGTCGTAGTAAGAAGGACATTTAAATAAAATGTTTGGCAAAAAAAAATAAACAAGAAAAGGATGAAACAGATCTCACCATTTTGATAGCCAAATCTGTACCTGTTTCTCAGGTTTAAATTTAAGAAACAAAAGGCATAACTATCAGCTTATAAGCTTTTAAAACACTGGTTGAAGATCATAGCGTGGCGAAACAAACTTGTAAGTGCTAAGTAAAAACTGACTTATTGTACAAAACGATGTCCGGGACCCATATCATTTCATATGGTATGTACAACACATTAACGTCACCGTAGCGGTTAGGATCCCACGACAGACGACTATCAGTCCAAACTTGTTTAAGCCAAACACTACATGTCATTATTTGATCAATTTCATGCTGAAAGTAAGAACTTCCACAAGTTCGCTGAAATCCACGATCTACCTTATCCCTTCCATAAACCTGAACTTCCAGGAACTGATAAACAAGAACTAATGATGATCGCATACCAGATCTATAATTTGTGAAAGACGGAGCTTTAACTTGATGACCACTGGTTCTTGCGGCGACTTGGCAGGCCTTCGAAGGCGGTTGTAGCTCATCATTAAATCATCGTACAGTCGCTTAGCATCCTCATTGGCAAGTGTTTTCGTTGGCGATTGCGAAAATATCGTTACCACCAAGAACGAAAGTGATGCCAAAAGCATTTTTGTTTTGAAGAAACCTTATTGGTTTGGGCTTCAGATTTACCTTACATTGCATAATCAACCAAAACAACAGCGTATTTTGATAAATCAGCACTGGTCTTTGTATAGTACCTTATCTGCTTTCTTATGTAGCTAAAATGACAGAAGAATAATATGTTGCTCCAGAAAAGTAAAGGTGAACGCTTCCAAGCCACTGTTGCAGTGTGCTAAATCAACGGCGAAGTGCAATTTTAGCACTATGTAGCAAAAAAAAAAA
>UXUI01000056.1:0-10739 GCA_900576705.1 Enterobius vermicularis | reverse complement strand
ATATATATATATATATATATATATATATATATTATTGAATAACTTTCTCAAAAAAATCTGCTTCCAGCAGATAACGGTAAAAACTATTTGAAGATAAAAGACTGCCAACCAACCAACTTTTTCCTAGCAACAGCTTTTTCTTAAAAGTTTCAAATTACAAAAAAAAGGGTTTATAAATTACTTTTGAGCGTCAAACTTCTTCTGAAATCCCGAACTGTTGCCATAATTTCGTAGATTTCCAATACTACCGGATTTTCGCAAAGTTGCTGTAACAGTTGTTCTTCTGGTTTCCTGTGACGATGAAGCAACTGCCGGGCGATGAACACATGACAGATTTGCAGGTACAAACCTCTTTCCTTCAATCAAATTCGTCAACGAATAAACGACTTTATAATCAAGGTTTTTCAAAATCATAATTGCTGCGTGCAAGATTTGGACCACAATACTGCTATTTTAGCTCTGAGCATCTCAACAAGCTTATTCCTTTACATACTAATGATAGAAATAGTCATATCTTTCAAAAAAAGCTCAAATAAACGTTGTAATAAACTCAAAATTCTTCCAAAGAGTTCAAAGCGAATAATACAAAACATAAAACAATGCTTGAAGACTCCCAGTAGTCACATACATTTAAGAGCATTGATACATACCTCTGACAACTAAAGGTTCAATCGAATTTACAGTACGTTGTCCTTTATCCATTGTTAGCTAGATGTCACAACATTTGTACTCTGAAAGTCAACAAGTAAACTTCGTTTGCGATTATTTGAGAACAGTAGTAAATTTAATCAAAATACTTCATAAGCAGCTTTTCTGAATCCAAAGAGCAGAAAAACTTTTTAATAACTGTTTAGGAAAGAAAGAGTAATCTGTTACATAAAGTAACTCATATGTTGTTCGAACAAATAAAAAAAACATTAGTGAAATAAGTTCGCAAAAAGAGAAAGAAAAAATAAACGAGAGAGAAAATAAGCCGTTGGAAACTATGCCAAAGTGTGAAAACATGTCGGAAATAATTTTTAACCATAATTTTTTTTACTACAAAAAATCTGCAGTAAAAAAATTGTAAAGTGCTTGGCAATAATTAGAGTAAAACTGAACTGCCATTTAGGCGTTTCTTAAGGTCAGTGAATTGGAACGCTGTTTCCTGGGAAACCAAAAATACTTTCCATGTCTGCTCTAAAAGCTGTTGGTTGGAAATGGCCATTGGCCTTTCAGGTGGAACAGGAGAAAATCTTTCCTCTTTTTCTTTCAGCTCATTCTACTTGATATAGCTAAAAGCTTTATGACGGCTGTCTGTTAAAGCATTTCAATAAAACAAATATTTGATTTCCATTTATAATATTAAATAAAAAAATCTATACATAAATATAGAGAATCTTACAAATTGTACGTTTACGTCAGCTAGTTCAGTTAGCAAGCATTTGGTTAATGCGGACTGCAATCAAATTAGACTTTAGCTAAGCATTCACCGGGAAGCAATAAACAAGTTAAATTTTTTTTTTCGTGACAGCCATCTAATGATACAAAAAAAAGCAGTAAAAAACAATTAATAAAATAAGGTGCTATCTACAACACGTTAGGACTAAGAAAAATAAAAAGGAACTTTTAATAAGAGCTGACATCCAAGCCACTTCCTAAAGATTGTGCAACAGCCAAGGCTGTGATACACTAAAAAAACAAACAACGAATAAAAAAGATATCAAATAATGAAAAGTTCAAATGACTAAGGTCTTCCAAATCCCAACTTCGTGATACGTTCAGAAAGCAATGTGCATTGTTTAATGTAATTGCTTTTTCACTCATTACTAAACTGCTCACTGTTTTAACAAAGCAATAATCAAAAAGTTACCAATTTTTTCTAGATACTTTGATCTATACTTTTTTTTCTCTTCAGGGTTTGAAAATCTTTGATGCTTTTAGTTATCTCTAGACTGTAACAATATTTGTTTTTCTGTGAACAAAGCAAAAATGAAAAAAAACTTTCATAAGGCATTAAATACTTTATTTTTTACATATTCATTCGGACGGGTATAGTGTCATAAAGAGATTTCAAGCAGTTTAACGCATAAATTTATGAACTACGCAGAGAAAATGCAAAAAAACCCAATTTCCGTAACAGCATGAGTACTGCAAATGAAAAATGCATCTTAACCGTACAGAGCTTCCAAAGTAAATGATACTAAAAACCTCTCAAATTTGCTTTCTACAAAACTAAAGCCAAAAATTAATAAAATATCTGAAAAATGAAAGTACATTTTGGTACTTCAAATTCGCTCAAAAACTTTATTCTTTGAGGAAAAAAAATCTAATCAAAATATTCAGCATTTACTTTTACAAAAGAAATCTTTTGAAAGTTTCCTACAGCACTAAATTTTGTTGCTGGAAGTAAACACAGCACACAATTAGAACAGTAATCAAAATACTTTATCTTATGACGAGGCTTTATCGATAAAACATTCCATTAAAACACTAAATATTATCCCGGAAATGAGAAATCAATCAAATTTTCTTTATAGTTCAAAAGTTACGCGAGACAGAACTCATTCAAATGCTATAGAGTGAGAAGCAATTAAGGTGGAGGAAGTACTCATCGTTGTACCCTAGTGAACATTCGACATCTTTTGCGGTTCAGGTTCCACCTGTGACGTTAACTCTTGCTTGATGTTGCAATCAACAAACTTGACCAGCATAAGCTCTCAAAATTCAAATTAAAAAACCTATGACGTACATTTATACTGCTGAATAAAATTCTCAAGCAATAATTGAACGACTTCTTGACAACTACGAAGTGTTGCGATATGAAAATTTTACTTAAAAGATAGATAAACTTTCAAGAGAAGTTTTCAAAAAACTGAGTTGTTGGTAACCTAACTGGCATTTGCCTACCAAAAATGATTGATAAAACCTTGGTTAATCCAACTTCGCATTTCAGAGCTTCTTTAAAAACTTTGTGTGGAAGCTCTTGGACTTCATTCAAACTGAACAAACAAAATTTTCAATATCAAACCGGTTTTTACTAGCTCACAGCCACATATGAATCCCTTTACATTAATTAAGGAGTTTCTGGAGGTTGAAAAAAGTTGGAGACCCTATCTTAAATTTCCTTTCCTAGCTTAGTGCTGGCGGTCAAGATGTCGACTAAAAAAACTGCAATTGTTTTGAAGGAAATGAGTATTATTGTTATGCTGCTGCTTTAAATTCGCTACTAAAAAATCTTTTCAAACCATCTAATATTTGTATTGGCTTCTTCCTCGCGAGAAGCTACAAGAGTTAAAGACAATGCCGTACTTTCAGGAGGAAAACTTTATCGCTCAACCCAGTCTCCAGTATCGTACCATTAGCGGTTACTAGCAAAGAAAACTTCATTTGTTATATAACAGTCTCCTACCTCCCAACCGAATTTCACATATTACTGCTATTTGAGTTTGAAATCATCTCTTGTCTTCTCAACTTCCCCTTATTTTAACAGAAATACTAACAGCAGTACTAATCACAACCTACAACTCATTCATTACGAGAAATAAAACTTGGCAGCTGAGCGCCAGATTGATACTATCATATTGTCGCAATTACCAACACTCTCTTTAACTGGGGAGTTGATTGCAAGTTCTATACGGCGTCCCTATGGTGATAACTGCAAGCAGTTTCAGCTGCCAAAGCTTGCAGCAGTATGTTGAGGACTGTAAAAGCTTGAATAGGTGCCTGGTGGTAACGATGTCGAACGCTTTGACTTATTAGATAATTCTTAACTTACTCAAAAGCCTCAAATATTACAACTGAATGAATACTGGAGACACGACGATAAAGGTGAACAAATAAACGTCACTGAGTACCAACCAACTAACCTAAACTCTACTAATGTGTCGAAAACTTAACTCATTAATTGGAAAGAAGCACTGGTCAACACAACCCTTAGTATTTCTTACACAAATAATAATAAAGAATTATCACAACAAATATACAAAGTAACGCTTAAGTAAAACAAAAGAAAATTAAGAAAGTTCAAACAGAAAACTATTTGAAACTAAAGTAGAAACAAATTCAAGTTGAACTAAGAACTGAACTTTTATACCTTTCGATTAGGTAATATTCTTCCGGCACAACCTTCGAGACCGTGCCCCTCAGGGTCATGTCTGGTCCATTACCGTCTTCGGTCTTTGCAGCGATTTCGCGTGCCGTCGCGACAGATACATGAATTAATCGTCGCTCAGTAATCAATGCTTTTTTTAGGCGTCAGTTCAAACTTTACAAAAACTTCAAAAATTTCCTCTCGGCCACCGCTTTCGTGGCCTTCAATCCTTTTCTGATTTAGTACATCAGGGGTTTCTTTTCAAATGCGGGCTACAGCGCCTACAGCATATGGTTATTTACTTACAAGTTAGGGAACATATACTATTTAGTCACCAATAACTGAAGAAGTAAAACTGTACACCATAGCAGAAACATTTATGGGCACGGCAGACGTACGCAAAAAAAGAAAAAGCAAACCGGCAGGTCTAATAGAACTGTTGGTACACTTCAGCAGAGCCTTCGATGTAGATTGAAACTGGAAATTCAATGCTGTTCCTTGCTCCTTCCAGTATACCAACTCCCAGTCTTCTACACTAACGTCGCAGGACTGTACAGCAAAACTAGCAATATTTTGCACTGTGACTTACGCATACCTCAACATGAAAATATTTATATTTAGCTTGGTTCTCTCAAAGAGCGTATTTCTCCAGTCATCTGTACTGATATTGTAGTTCTGTCAAAATTACTTTGTCCTCAATCATTTGGTAATGATTATTCAGTATTATTTCCCGTCAAGTATCATTGCGCATGAACTGTAGTTTCAGAAGTCATTCGGTTAACAGTTTTTAATTACAGTGATTATCAGGGAATAATAAAACCTCAAAGTTTAAATTCAGCTGCTTGAAGCATCTCGATTAAAACTCCGAGTTCCTTCTAAGATTCTGAATGGTTTAAAAGGTTGTTTTAAGCAGCGCCTTCTTCATTGCAACTCATTACAGAATCATTAACGAAGGGCTCGCCGTTTACAGGTTTGTTTTCACTGTTTGTTAACTGAAATACAATAGAAATTAGAATTTAAAATTTTACGACAAATCGCTTGAGAAGTTATATTGCGGAATGGCTTTGGACAATGAGACGATCATTTGAACTTTTTTTCTATTCGTACTGTAATTTTTTACAAGTAGTTTTACGTTTAGAAATGTATTTTTCTACAGTGTCTTTTTCCAGATTTTTGAAGCAGAGTATTGGTTTCACTTTTGCATTTCTATCAAAGTCATTCTTTTTTTCAGTAGACTGCTGTTTTTCTTGTTGCGTAAATTTTGTTTCTCTCTTCAACAGGGGGTGAATAATTGAATTAATATGTATTGTATTGTAATTATCACGAATGTTATATATAAATCTTTGTGCACCAATAAAGTGATGTCTATATTCCTTACGTGATTACCTTACACAAACAAGGAAGAAAGAGCAAAACACTACCGGTTTTTGGTATACAGAAAACTTGTCGGTTAAACACTTTGTGGCAGCTAATTTTCGCATAGGTTTACTGATTTACAAAGTTGTGCTATTACATAATGCGAAAATAAAGAATAAGGTTTACCATCAAAGTTGGCTGCTGTCCTAATCTCAGCCTTGAAGTGTCTTTCAAATTTTTTAGCGTAGTTAGTTGTTAAACTGTAGGAAAGTTTGGAATGAATAGCAAAGATTGCTTGCAAGTCAATTAAAGAATAAATTATAGAATTACTACATCTTTGTTGTCACCAAGAAATTTTAGCTAAGATATAATGCTATTCTAAAGAACAGATAGTTATTCTTACGAACATAATGTAAAACGTTCTGTCGAACGCCAACTTTGATATCCATCTAACAATGCACAATGCTGATATTTTTCTTCGTAGTAGCAACTTTCATATTCATTTTTTTTTATCTTTCAAGTTTTATGCAATAAACATTAGAAACTGATAAAAATTTATTAATCGAGCAAAAGAAAAATAAGCTTAATCTTATCTGAATACCAGTTCAAGACTTTAACTGCTGCCGTCATTGCTGTAAAAGAAGCATAGCTGGTCTAGACAGTTTCTTGAGCAGTGCTCAGTAGTTAAAGAATACTTTGGTATGCAAAAGAATTTAACTAATTTCGACTGTAATTTGGCAACATTTTTGAACAATAATTGTGCATTCAAAACTTTTCCGTTTAATCTTATTTTTAATTTGTACATTCCTTATGACACAACAGTAAGTCAGAAGTTGTTGTCTCAAATAATACTTAGTCATTTTTATTTATTTATTTGTTTGTTTATTTTCTACTGTTTTTTATGCAAAATTTTTAGCAATTTTTATCTGATGCATGCGCAGAAAAATTTTACCATTGTTCTGCTGTTTCATTTTTTGGCTTCAAAAACAAATGATGCCTTAGATAGTTGGAATTAAACGATTGCACTAAGAAGGAACAATACTGTTGTTGTTCTGCAGTTGTTGTTGATAGTTGTTAAAGCAAAAGTTATTTGGTGCCAAAGAAAAAAAAAAACAATTCAAGCAAAAAACTTTTAAAAAGATTCCTTCTGTCTTCCTTTTCTTTTTTTTTCTTCTTTTTTTTTCCCTTTTTGCAATCTTATTCATTCTTTAGACAAAATATCTGTTGTGATAAGCTTTCCCAAAACAATCGCTAGAAATGGCAAAAATAAATAAATATTTTTAACATACAGAAAAAAAAGAAAAAAACTAGTTTTTCTTCTTATTTTTACATAAGAACCAAATCGGTGGTTATTCATTTGCATTTGGTGGTCAGTAATGTTCATTATAGTCAGATTATTTGATTCTAAATTTTACGCTTAATAAGCGACAGTTATTTAATCGTCAATGATCACCGTTTGTTGTTGAAAATATTACTGATAAAAAAACAAAGAAAAAAAAAGTTAGATTAGCTTCAAAATTTTTTAATCATTTGTAAATTTGATTTATAGTAATTTTCAGATTTTACTTGCTTTATTTCTTATTTTATAAAAATTTATTTTACAAGTAAGTTTTTTGACAACCGGTAAACTTTTGGATCACTCTTTGTTGTAGCTATTTGTATGGCAAACAGAAATTTTTTGAAAGTTTAACCTTATACTTTTCTAAGGTAAATCTTGTTTTTCTTTTTTTTATGCAAAAAAATATCTTAGCAGAGAGAAAAAAAAGCTTTATTAAAGTCGTCAAAACATTGATTTTTTTAGCAGATTATGTTTAAAAATGTTTTTTAAGCGAATATTTTTTGCTGCACAGGAATATCTATCAGTTATAGTAAACGACACTTAGCGTTCGTGTAGAAATGTATGCTCATATGTCTTATGGTATAGTCTGAACTTGAAATAATCACTCAATCTATCAATGTTTCAAACTGTAATTATTTTAAATGTGACGTATTCAGAAGATCCAAAAATTTACATATTTTTGTTGCTCAGTTATTGTCCAACGTTTAAAAAACACTATTGGCACTTTGGTTAAAGATACTTTTTAAAAGATCTATCTAACTGTTTTACTTCTTTTTGGTTAGTATTGTTAAGCACTTCAAATTTAATTGATTTTACAATTTGTTAACAATTGTTCTTTGTCTTTTTATAAGTCTAAATACCACTTTTGAATGACATACAACGGTTAATACAGCTTACTGAAAACAGTGTTCAATTTGTAGAATTTTCTTAGATTTATAGCTGAAAGCAACATTTTTTTTGTAAACCTCGAAACCTTTATTGTTCTTGTCATTTTAGTGCAAATTATAGTATTAAAAAAACTAGACCAGAGTCTAATTTTTGTCTTTCTTTTGCTTGTTGAAAGTCTTTCAAAAGTTGCAGTAAACGTAATTTTTATCAAAAATATATAAATAAAAATTTTTTTTTAATAGTTCAGCCTATCGAATAAAACCTTAAAACTTTTTCGTCTCATTACAAACGTACCATTTTTTTTCTAAATTTTTTCTTGCACAAATCTTTCAGCTATAACTTCCTATTTTAGAAAAAAAATTTACTGTTAGTCATATGTACCATTTTTCTTCTTTTAAACATTAAAAACATTAGTAGAGCGCAACTTTTGCAAATTCAGTTGATTCTTTTATTTCACTGATTTCTTATTTTTGTTGCTAACATTTTTCACTATTGTCAACGTAATTGCTGCTAATGATCAGCACAGAAACTTGTTAAAATATATAAAATTATCAATGTTTTTTGTATTTTTTAGTTTGATTTTTTTGTTAAAATGTCATTTAAGCGACTTTCCAGAAAAAAAAAAAAAAGAGAAAAGGAACAAAGATTCTTGCAAAATTATAATTTTTTATTACAATTTATTTTTTCTTCTTTTTCTTTTTTTTTTATCAAACTTTATTGCCATTCTAATATTTTCACTAAAGTTTAGATGGAATCTAAGTCTGGTCGAGAGGTACCTGAGAAAGGGAAATTAGAATCAACGGAAGTATTGGGTAAGTCAATGACAAATTTTGCTTGCTGCCCCAATAACGTCCTGTTTGTTAATCAGAATTCTTTTATTACCAAAAGGCTTTTTCATAGTTATCAAATTACTATTTATTTTAAAGTTGTAAAAAAACATCTGAAATTTGTCAAAAAACACTAGCTTGAAACCATGATTGAAGACCAAAAGTCTACAAGTAGATTTTCTGAAAATTTATTACAGATAGTCAAAATAATGATTCTCTAAATGTCGATATCGTAGTACCGCTTCCTCCAGATGGAGGTTATGGCTGGATTATAGTTTTTGCTGCTTTTTCATGTAGCTTTGTTGTCGACGGTATTGCAACAGCATTTGGTCCATTTATTGACGAGTTTACTGAAAAGTTTAATGCATCTGTTGCAACTATCAGTATAATTGGTTCAAGTTTAATCGGCAGTTATTTGATAGTCGGTGAGAGTTGGTACAATATCTATTTGTAAAATTGCATTAATTCTTAATAAAAGTTATTAACTGTCTTTTTTTTTTTCTTAAATCTTATCTTTAGTTTACATCTATATAACATTTTATGGTTTTTACTTTTAAAGCTTTTTCTTAAAACTTCTGTATTGGTGATGTTGGATTCCTAAAGGGCCTCTTGCTGGTGGTTTGGTGAACAGGTTTGGAGTTCGATCTATTGCAATTTTTGGAAGTCTTTTGGCAGGGCTCGGTTTTTTCTTCTCAATTTTTGCTACGAACGTTACCACAATGATATTGTCGTACGGACTGATTGCAGGTCTAGTATTTCTTTGATTTCACTAGTCAAGTTTGATGTTATGTTGAATTACTAAAAGAGTTTGGAATACTTTTTCTCTATGATCATGTAGACCATCTTTCTCTGTTGGTGGTTTGCAAGCAAAACATAGTGATGAAAAATATGTTGATCTTTAAAAACAAGAAAGAAGATTTTTATGATTATATTCCTAATTTTTTTATTTTAACAAATACAGTTTAATGCCACAGTAGAACAAGCTGAACAGTTTTAAAAAATGCGGTTTCCTCTTAGGCTTCAACGATATAATCGTTTCAATAACTTATAGCTTCTATCAAGTATGGTTCTTTTATAATTTTAAAAAATTTTTATGCTGAAACGAACTATACACCTTCATTTTAGCTTCTTATATTCAGCCAAAAGTAAAGTAATTATAAAAAATATGTAAAGATTTTTTAAGTTAATTGTTGCTTTACACTCACTTATTAAGTGAATGTATGTTTCGTAAACTAACATAAATTTTACATACATTTTTTATGCAGTTATTTTGCAAAATTAATTATGTTTTTTACAAGTATAAAATTTGTTTTAAAGCGGTTTAGACCAATGTTTTAAAAAATAAAATAAAGTAAAAAAGTTTTTTTGAACTCAATTTTTGCAATAAATATTGAAGAGTCTAGTGCATTTTTTTAAGAAGAAATTAAACATTCTTAATTTTATAATTTATAGGTTTTTTTTTCTTTTGACAGGTGCTGGCTTAGGCTTTATTTACTTACCAGCTATGGTCATCGTTTGCTTCTATTTTGAAAAAAAACGATCAGTAGCTGTTGGTCTTGCCGTTGCTGGTTCTGGTGTCGGTACCATTGTAGTACCTCCGCTAAACACCTATCTTATAAAAGGTTTATTCATTTTTTTACAGTTAATATTTTAAAAATTTAACACTTCTTGTATTTTTTGAATCTTTAATGCTTTTATTTAGAAATTGGTTGCCAGTGGACACTTGCAATACTAGCTGTGCTTGGATTTTTTTGCGTTTTTTTTAGTTGGTTATTCAAACCGCTAACTGCTGAGCAACCAAAAAAACTGCCTATTGACAACACTTTTTCTGCTATTAATTCGGTTAGTGACAATAAGTGTTGCAGATTTCATCGCAGTTTACTGCTAAACATTTAATCTATCTTTAATTGTAGTAAACTACATGCACAATAAAGTTTTTATCTGAAAATATTAGCAACTTTTTCTGTTTTTTTTTTTAAATGAATCTAGAAGGAATGCTACAATAATGGGCAGACTAGTACTCTTACGCCAAAAGACAGGTGTCAAGAACTGATGGATGAGAACAAGAACGATTTTAATCCAGGTTACTTCTTAATAATGCTTTTATGTCTTAAAAAAGAAATTAAAACATTTAGCTAATTTTAATTAGAAAATATTCAAAAGAAAAAAAAAGAGAGAAAAGTGAAATTAGAAAACAAATCAAAAAAGCGTTAGTTGAATCATTAAGAAAGAAAAAAGAACTGCAGAAAAGGAAGTG
>UXUI01000055.1:0-10759 GCA_900576705.1 Enterobius vermicularis | reverse complement strand
AATGCACAGAAGTAAAAAGAGATTGGAGAGCAGAAATAAGCAAAAAATTAAGATTTGGAAAAGGTAACAAGCATATAAGCGAGGCACGAAAAGCTAACCGCATTATTAACAAGTGACTTCCGCGAACAGGCAGAAGACAAACCAAGAAGATAGGTAGTGAGTGTTCTGTCGGTGGAAGGAACTACGTACCTCAGGAACCTCATTGACAATTTTCAAATTTTTTTTAGCCGTTCCGCTTCTGCCCTCTGATCCCTCTCGACTCCAGGTTTGCCACGGCCTCTCAGCGGAAAAGTTGTGAAAGATCAGCGACTTTACAGAGGAAGATTGCCTGCTCTATACTGTGTCTGTTCCGCCTAATCGCACAAAGCAAAAGTGGCTCTCATCGCTTGCCTCACACTTTATGATTATAGCGGTTCAGCTTCGGTGCTTTAGATTCGACAAAGTGCCTTAAATTGGTTTCTCGATTCATGAAGCTAAATGTTCGGTTCTGACATAACAAACAGTTTGGAAAAGCGACTTTTCAGATGAAGAGTATGCTAAAACTGCGAATACATTTTTTACGCAATACTGACGTTAGACTCTAATAACAAACATCCCCATCTTAACCTCTGAAAGTGCATTCTGTGGATAAAAACCTTAGGCAGATGAAGTGAAGTCTGTTTTTTTGCTGAATTTTAATCAGAACGTTATAAGAAGTGACCCTTAGTCTTAAAATAAGATGCACTGCACAAAAATATAGAAGTGTATTTCTTTCTTTATAAAATGAAGATCTTCCGAAAAAATTATAAAGAGACTGAGGGTCACTTCTTATAACGTTCTGATTAAAATTCAGCGAAAACCAGAGTTAACTTTATGGTATTGATCATTAATATTAGGTCTTTAGAGCTTGTGAGTCATATATGTCTAACTTGTCTTATATGAATTATAGAAAAGGGAAAACTGCAGTGCACTTTTCCAGACACCGCTAACCATAGGAACTATCATTTATGAAACCATTATAAGTCATGGTAATGCTTTATTTTTAGGCTTGAATTTCTAGCTTAAGCACGGAAAAAAACTTACTGTTTGTAACAGCAACCGTAATAGTGAAGCGGGTAAGTCTGTATTACCTCAGCAGTTCAAACAGACTTGACATTTGATTAATTAGGAGAGCGAAGTAACAAAAAAACAAAACCTCCGCAGAGCTCCCTACTAGCAGATTTGGACGACACCGTTCAGACTGTACAGGCCCTATTTTTGAGAGCCTGACCGCGCGAAGGTAGGAGTAAAAAGTGCATCTGAAGGAGAGGACTGTTGTAAAAAGCTTAGTCAGACGAAGAATGTTGATGAGTGGAAAGTGTCTTTTGTGAAAGTAACTCTTTTGTTCAAAAATCTTTTTGCTTATTAATACCCTTAATGCTTTCAAAAGTGTTAATTTATTAGTTAATTGAAGTTAAGTTTTTGTTCCTTAGATGCCAATACAGTCTTGGGTTAGGCAGCAGCCGCTCTGCCTCAGATTACCCCAATCTACTTCTGTACTGTAATGTACCTTTAGTAGAAGTCGTTCGCTGTCTCCTGTTTTCCTCAGCGACCGCTTAGTATTGCTTGCCTCTATTACTCGCTGCTCCAAGCTTATTCTGGGCCATTTGGATTCATATTCTCGTTTATTTTAGACATGTGGTTGCGGGTGCTTTTCTTGTACTATTAGTAAATGAGTTTTTCTTAATTATCTTTAGTGAAGGGTTTATTTTTTAAGTTTCTTCAACACTTCTAAGTAAGACATACAACAGTCTGTGGTTGCTTGAATTTAACGGCTTACGTGCTTACGTGCAACTACAGGAGATTTTTAACTGGTAAAGCTTGATCGCGAGTGTGCAGGACCAGGAAATTTATCTCTCCCATCAAGAATTGACACTATTCAGCGAAAAAAGTTTGCATATTTCAGCAAAAAATTCTTTGTCCTGTTACAGTCGTGATCTCGGCCGCCCTTAATATAGTTTATTATGTTAAAAATTGAGTATATATCGTCTAGTTTCTACCGTCTTTTGAAAATGTTACTTTTCTTGCAAAAAATGAAAAAACTGCGCTGGTTTGCCGCTTCGTAATAAAGTGTAAATCTAGTCTTTCTTCAAAGAATGGATTTTTTTTTGCAGTTGTTAAACTACTTTGAGATGCCTACGCCAACTGTTCTAAAATGAGCAAGTCTGCAAAAAAAGATACAGTGTAGTGACGGTCTCCCTCATATACGTTCCACTTTCCTTTCATTGCCGTTTACTTTACGTGTTATTTTCCGGTACTCTGCGGAGTGCTTATGCAGAAGTGTTACATGAAATTTTTAGAATTGATTGGCCTTTCTCAACTTTTCGTGTGAAAAATTGGCCTTTGTCAAAGCTTCGGTTTTGGTTTTTGCCAGAGTTTGACCGGAACGTCGGAAACTGGTTCTCCATTCCTGTGAAATCTTAATTTTTTTTGATACGTATTGTTACAATTTGTGCATGTGAAACCTTATGTTATTTTTTTCGTGCGCCAGAATAATCCCAATCCGTTCCCAGCCTTGGTTAGAGAGATTCTTAGTGGAGAAAAAAGTACACATTGTCTTAATGCATGTAGCTGAAGCAAAAGTTTGGCAAGAGGAACAACCGGTACCGTAGTACAAGAGCAGTACTTGGAACCGTTATGAAGAAACTTGCTATTATGTTATTGGGCATCGCTTACGAATTTCCAAACAAATGAATGGGAAGAAGAAGTCTTCAAACAGGATGAATCCTTCCAGCAATCGCACCTCTAAATTGTCGACTGGCATCCACATAATGTCAGAAAATCTCCCTAAAATTAAGGCTCCTTCAATATTGAGATGTCGGAACAAACAAAAATTTCTGGACGTTAAATAAGGTCAGTGAATTTAAGTTTGATTTTTCAGTATTTGCAGTATACAACTATGTCAAATTAAAGGATTTCAACGGGTTTACTGTAGATAGTTCTTGGTTTTTTAAAATTTTTATTGCTGAATTGATTTTAACTGATTCATCAGCTGTTATTTTGTGCTTTTAATTTTGTTATTTCGATTAGTTCAGTTTTTTATAAAAACCTCTGTTCTCTTATGTGCACAGCCATACATTGTTGGAAGACTCAGCTGCTCAACTTTGAAGCTTTCTCGGCTACTTTGGAGTACTGTCCCATTTTTTTTTAGTTTTGGCTGTAGTAAAGATTCATGAAGTGCACTAAAGAAGAAATTTTTTAATATTACGATTCATCTGGCAACCTTTGTGATTTAATGTGCAAATGCTACTGGTTTACGAGTCAGACCTGCGTCTGTACTGTTTTGGAGCGTGAAGGAAGTTTCACATAACTCAGTCAAAGCACGAGTTACTGTTATGAATATTTGAAATCAAAAAGTACTTAATTATGTCGCCTGCAGAATACTAGAAACTTTCGCTACTGATCAAACTAAGGATGTTGCTGGGATTCAATCACAGACATCGGTCAAAAAATTGCGATGGTGGAGAGAATTCTATGCGCAGCAAAGGAACATTCGAACAACCTTACCACTAGGTCGCTTTCCTTTTACTGGTAGCAGCCCTTTTTACTGCTAGGACCTTATTTGTTGTTAATGCCTTATTTGATACATAACTTGTTTCGCAGCTTATATTTTCTGTATGTTAGTGTCTTTATTGTACTTCTAAATTCTCTAATATTTCCACACCTTGAATTCTTTTAAAACACATCCTACCACCGAATTTTTGAAGGTATTACCACTGCTATACTCTTGCAGTTGTATATTCCATGTGGTTACGTCTTACTTTGTCCTAAACCAGGTATTTTTCTTTTCACTGTTTTCCAATATTTCTTCTACTTTACTGAAACCTCAGACGATTCACGCAAGCATTTACAACCTGTTAAAGCTAGACTTCCTTTAGTTCAATTGTAGTACATCGCTACTTCAGATCATACAAAAATGTTTTTTCACACCACGTTCAAAATAAGCACAAGTTACTGGTGGAGAATTGAGTTCCAAGAAAAAAGCACGACGTGCTGAAGATGAAGGGATTTCTGTGGAAAAACTTTCTAAGCAGTTACTAGAGGACTTTGCATACTGATTTAACTAATTAGTACAATCACTGATGTTTTACCACAATAAAAACAGTAAATTTAATTTAGCGCGCCAGATCGTAGCATAGTAGTTGTAAAACCACAAAGAAATTTCTTCGCTGCTCCTCGACGCGTCAGAAATTACCTTAAAAGAGCCAGTTATTAATTAAAAAGAAAAAAAACAGTTATTCTCAGGGTCTTCTCAGGATACTTGGGAGAAAAAAGGGACTCAAGACTAGTGAGCTTCCCTAAATCTACCTTCTAGAGTGACCAAAAGACTTCACTCTCTGAGGAGACTAGGGACAATATTAGTACATACGTGGGTCGCTCTGTTCCATCCATTTAGCTCTATTCTATCAGAATTAAGCCATTATATATAAACAGTGGAGGTCTTTAATTAAAACGAGTCAAATTGTGTTTTATTGATTCATTTGGCCCATCTGAGCAAATTTAGAAGTTTGTCGAGCAATCTGGCAAATAATATCAAGTGAAACAGGATTAAGAGAATGTAAAAAGCATAATCTCATGTAAGTGCCATATACAGGTAATGCAAGAGGAATAAAGAACGGTCATGAATAACAAGTAATAAAATCACAGAAGATTCAGCAACAATAAACTTTGTTAAGCAAAAAATGCTTTCCATTTACTGTCCTGTTAACAAAATAAGGCTAGATTCTCAGACTATGTATACCGGAATTAGTTAATTAAATAAACAGACATGAAACATCACTCGTTTTAATTCCAAAACCAAAATCAAAAATAAGACGAAAGTCTTATCACAACGAGCAACTACTAGCCAATAAGTTCCAAACATTTGCACCGTACTGCTGCCGTGAAACATTGGCTTACATTTTGAAATAGGAAATAATCTTCTTTTCGTTCGTAGAAGTATTGTTAGTTTCGTCATGACAAGTCGCACTGGTCAGAAATCGAGAACGATTATAGCATTGTACATAAATTTCGAATACGTTGTCTTGCTCGGCGAAGTGGAGCTGAACTGCTTGGGCGGGCGTGTTCACCAGGAGTCAATCCTATAAACCGAAATAGTTCACAAAAGAAAAATTATTTCTCTTGCATCGCCAGATTTCATTCAAATAAGGATCAAAAACTTTATCTCTCAAGTTCCACAGTGGATTCATCTAGTTGCTTTAACGAGATATAGTTAAGTTAGATAAAATTAGGCGAGACTTCAGCGAGCTTAACGGCCTTTCAGTATTCTTTCACGTCTATTCAATTGCGGCGCAGATATTTCGACTCATTACTTCAAATAATAGCAATTTGAGGAAAGAACGCACCGCTTAAAGTTGGGGAAGTAGAAATGCTAGAATCACAACCCTCTGCTGCTGCAATATTTTTAGGATGCGGCTCCCGCAAGGCAGGATTACAGGCGTATTTTCAAATATCGAAAATATCAGATGAAAGACTATAGGTGGCTTCATTTTTAATTTAGTGCGGAAATTTTTGCGAGCAGAAAAGCCTTCTTCTGAAGAAACTCCAACTGTTCTGGCCCAATGCCATTGTGTTGCACAAAGACAGCCGGAGGTTAACCAACTGACCTCTGTAAAGGTGAGCTACACTTTTATTTTAGTTGTGTCCATGATGCGTTAATAATCTCATATTGTTTACGGATGTTTCCCCATTGTATTCTAAATTTCTCGCTTCCCCGCCCAATTTCTTCGAGCCATTAGCAGAAGTATGACAGGATTTTTATTTTTAACAGATATTTTTTAACTTAATCGCTGCTATGATTTTGTTCATATTCATTGAAGTCTGTTATTATTTCTTTTTTGTAATCTATACGAAGAGGAGATAAGAAATATATTAAAAAAATTGAAGGGGTTCCCTGAGCAGCTGGATGTAAAAAACACAGTTTTAAGTGGAGAAGTTAAGAAACTCACTTCTCTATCGAATGGGAAAGCATCCAAAAATAATGGTGGAAAAATATTTTTAAAAAAGGAAATAAAGGAAGAAAATCAGCGTTTATTATTTTTCATATTCTCGGTACAGAAACAGCCCACTTTCCTACCAAAATTTAGGAAAACGTGAAGGGACCTTATGAATATAGGAGCCTTCACTGCTACTTTTTCTTTGTGTATATTAAGGGACGGCAGGGGGATACGGTAATGTCTCTTGCTGACTGGTGAAAAAAACGGCAGTTTAAGGCTAAACTAGCGTTTTTCAGTGACTTGTTCAAGGAGTTTTGGGACTGCTTTGGCGTCAGTCTGTTTGTCACATTTAAGGATACATAACAGTTGCCAAATTTTCCTGGAATCTAGCGGCCTTCGCTGAGCTATTTGCTGGAGTGCGGGCTAATTTCTTTTCTTATTTTTTACCTCTTTTGTATAGTACAGAAGAATGTAAAAAATTCAAGATGCAGCACGTAGCCACAACTGCGGTAAGTATAACAATAACAAACTTTCTACAAATAGTTGATTTAAATAAAATATTAAGTGAAAAAAATTAATAATCACGTAAAAAAACAACGTACCTGTGTTTACAAATACCAAGTCTTCAAAAAAATAAAAAAAAAAATTCTGGAGAAACCTCCCTAAAAGATGACACTTAAAAGCACACCGAGAGGAACCTATATGCAGAAAGCGAAAGAAATTGTGTGTTGTTGGCTAGCTCAATTTTTGAACAATAGTAAAGAAAAGTAGTAATTGATGAAATCATCCCCAACGTCATATTTCAGCGAATATCTCGACGACAAATTCAAGGATCGAAATAATGATATAAGACAGAGAAAAAAACATAGGTATAATTCTGGTGAAATTGACAATTTCAAAAAATCCGCAATTTCCAAAAATAAGCCAGGTAAAGATGCAAATAGCCAAGGAGTACATCTAGAGCTTCAAGCCAAAAAAAAAAAACCCAGTAGAGGATCGGTTTATATAAGTGCATCATTTAAAACAAGTGTTGTTAAACACATAAACGCGTGTGTAACAGAATTAGCCAACAAGATAAGACAAAACGAGATCGAGAGCAGTCATATAAAAATTTAATTTTAATTATTCTAAAGAAATAAGAACCGTTCAAATTTTGTACACTTTCAGACTTACGAATTTCGTTTTTCGCTCTGTGAGAAATTATTCTTTTAAAAGAAGCAACAGCCCTGTATTTTTCTTGAGTCACTTATATTCTTCTTTTAACTCTGCTCGACAAAAACTGGATATCCTCAAAAGTCTATTTCCCAACTAAAATAGCAACAAGAGTAAAACTCCTTTTTGAATAAGTGTGAGGCTTTGATATTAACGAATTTTTCGTTTACCTCGAGCTATAGATTTCTTATCTAAGATGGAAATATCATCGTTTTCTCAATTTTTAGGCTTCGACCTGTGGAGAAGCTGAATCATGAACAGGAGATGACTAGTAGCTTGTTTTCCAGATTATTTTTTAGAGCAGTGTTCAGACTCTGCGCATGAGTAAAGGTACCTCTCACTAGAAAGTAAATTACTTCAAATTTCCAAAACACTGTTAGAAAGTAAAATTTAAAGGAATAACGGTAAGCATTTTACCATGAAGAGGAAGCAAATTATTTTATTGTAAAAAGTTATGGCGTCTGCAGGCTGCATTTCAACAGTGAAAAAATCCTTTGTGATGTCAAAGACGAGAATAATCGGATTAGAATACTTTGTATTTAGGGCAGAAAAATGTTTAAAACAAGTTAAGAAAAAACGAATATGTATATGGGCCATTCCATGCCAAATCGCACACTTTTGAACCTCGACTTCTCAAACTTTTTTTATTTTTTTGCTGAGTAGTAGAGTTTAGGCCAGTATGAAGAAAGCCGAAAAAAACCTGAAAAAGTGAATTCCCAGCCAAGTTACACCCCACCCCAAAGTTGCAAAATTTGCCAGGTTGCCGTTTGACACGCCTATCTTCGGAGACTTGTAATTTAGCTTGTTCTTAACAGAGTTTGACTATTTTCAATCCGACTTATTTCTCATGGCCTAAACTTTTAAAAATATGCGAAAATACAATAAAAATAAAATTTCAAACAAAATAGAAAAAAAGATGCCTCTAAATTTTTGAAAAAAGACACATTTTGTGTAGAAATGTTTGCTCTATAATGTATCAAAATTTGGAAATGGCGTTTTTTTGATATCAAGAGTTACAAAATGGAATGTATGACTAAAAAACCCATTATTTTCACAATAATTGTAAGTATTTTACATTATGAAACCGTCCTGAGCCGCTTCTGAAACCAGCAGACAGTTGATATAAAAATTAAGTGTGCTTTAAACGTTGAAAATTTGTTACCAAAGTTGTACTTTACTTTAATAATATTAACAAACTATTGTTCTACAGAGTTAAAACAGGTAGTCTTCACTCCAACCCTTTCTACTTCTTGTAAGTCGCGGTTCCTAAGCTCTCAGAATTGTCAATGTCTTGTACTCGTTAAAATTTTTGTAAGGCTCGACTTGTTCTTTTTTGAAATTATATGCTGCAGTTCTCCAGAAACATAGAAAGTTTTGAGGAAAACCTTAATCTAACGGTTGCCCAGGCAAAGCAGTGAGTTCTTAGAATTCTTTGCGACGCTAAAATGTTTACTAGCTATATAGTTTCGATGAAATAAAACATGAGAAGTAGAAAATGCTGATAGCTACCTCTTATAACTCTGCAGAATAATGATTTGTTAATATTATTAAAATAAAGTACAACTTTGGTAGCGCATTTTCAATGTTTAAAGGAGACTGGATATTTGCAGCTGCCAGGTGCAGCCTTCGGAAGCGGCTCCGGATGGTTTTGCCATTGTAAAATATATGGGATTACTGTGAAAATAGTGAGTTTTTTTTCAGTTTTACAACCTATTTCGGCTCGTAGCTCTCGATATTAAAAAATCGGCATCTCTGAAGTTTGTTATGTTGTAGAGCAAAAAATTCTACACAAAATGTCTTTTTAAAAAAAGTCTAGAACTTTGTTTTTCGAAATATTTTTTGAAATCTTGTTTTAATGTATTTATGTGGTTTTTCAATAGAATTAAAGTAGTAAATATGCATTAAAAAACCCAGGAAATGACAAATTTAAAAAACAAAAATTGTCAAATTCTATTGGGAACAAGCTAAATTACAAGTTTGCAAAGGTAGGCGTGTCAAGCGGCAACCTGGCAAATTTTGCAATTTTGAAGTATTTTTTGGTAGATGAAAAAATCATTAAGAGATGCCAGGATAATGAACAGGAAGTTTTTTTAAGAACCAAAATTGAATTTTTTCACTTTCTAGGGTCCCGGTTACAAAAAGCGGTCACTGTAGTTTACCTCGCGCTATCGACAAGTGCTGTCGCCAAGAGCTTTAAGAGTCAGAATGGAATTTCGAGACTACACCGTTAAAAAGCGTAGAAGTATATGGGCAAGTCTGAAACTGCCGAAGATAGATGAAGCGGAATAAAAGACTGCAAAAATAAAAAATGAGGATAGGTTGAAAGAAAAAAAAGCATATTCTGGAGAGCTCCTGCGCAACTACGATAGTGACCAATTCGCCCACCTGGGAGAAATGGCATCGCTGTTTTCGAATTTAAGCAGATTCATTTTAAATTCTAAAAGTAGCTGTGGTGAACTTGTTTTGAGTGGTGACAGTCACTAACTGTCTTCAGAAATGTAAGTTGAATTTAACAATAAGCAAACCTTGAGTACTAATTGGTTGGACCGTAGGATATGTACATTCAGTGGCCCCCTCCTCAATCATTGGCAGATCGTTTAGCGAAGAAACTAGAGGGATTTCTTGAAGATTTGACTTCTTGTAGTGTAAAAATTCTGCAACTGTACCAAATTCAAAAATTAAATAAGGAATTTGCCAAACCGGTGTCAGTTTCATAGGGAATTGTATTTTTCAGTGCTAATTTATTTTGAATGCCAACTGAAACGCTACGTAGCTTTTCAAAACTACTTCGAACGGGTCCCAGCAATCTTAAATTCCAAAAAAGGTTTGAAGTATAAACCTCTCCTTTAATGTCAAATGATTCATGATAAACTGACTACCCATCGGTGTAGCATTCTGTAACGACAGTGACAGACAAAATTGAATTAAAAATTTTTCTAACTCACTCTTCCAAACCTTCCTACAGCAAAACTAGAGTGATAGAAATGTGGCATACGAAAGCAGATGAGAAAAATTCAAGGCTTTAAATTAAAGAAAGTGACAACTAGCACTTTAATTCACATATTCAAAGGGAAAAAGGGTCTCCGTCTAAATTTTTACCAGGACTTTGGCCCTCGTGTACTTGTCCTGTTCGTTGTCGTTCGACAGCAAAGTCCACTTTCCCATCACGGTTCCAGTCGATGTATTGCCGATGCCTAACTGGCGTTGACTTGCTAAAAGCTTTTTGGGCCAGTGACTCCTACAAAATTTAAGCAACTAAGCAAAAGTATAAATTAATTTTTAACAAAAAACTATTAAAAAAGTATCAACAAATAAAAGAGGAGCCACGTGCACGAACGTTTTAATTTCCATAAATCCGCTTTAATCCCTAAAGCGTAAAAGATGAGGGGAATTTAAACTTGAGTAAATCGAAACAAAGTTAAAATGAGCAATTCATATGGAAACCAGTCTCAACAAGTCAATCGTATAATAAATGTCTCTTAAAAACAGTTTCTTGCCTAATCTGGAAAAAATTTTAAACAACGTCTGTGTCACAGCCTAAGTATAAAACAGGGATTTCAGAAAAGAAACATACACACACAAATATATATATA
>UXUI01000054.1:0-10803 GCA_900576705.1 Enterobius vermicularis | reverse complement strand
CCGGAGTCTCTCCAGTATCTTCCGGGTGCCTCAATATAGCGTAGTGGCAGACTGCCAGTGCTGCTGGAATCCTTCCAGCCAAAACCGTTTTCCCGCCCAGTGGAAATTAGGATTGAATTCGCCTATATGTTGTTGAAGAGGTGGACCACATTATTCAGCAGACACGGGATTTAGAAGGTACGGTGGATGAAGTAGCAGTGATGACAATCTTGCAGGAAAAATTACCTAAAGAAATTGCTTTCGAACTTTCACGGCTTGAACTAGGAAGGATGGATGCATGGAACACGGATATGATGTTGCATGAAATACACTGTATACTTGAGGCAAGGGAGAGAGTAGGGTATAACACTTATACCAGTTTTCGTAGATCGGTATATCAGAAAGATTTTAAAGCTCCTAAACCCACTCTGTGTACGCCGTTACGGAAGAACGCAATAGACCACCCACGACAACCTTGTGTTTTTTGCCGAGGCCAACATTTCAGTAGTAATTGTAACGTTTATAAAACGTTAGAACAGAGGAAAAGGAGGGCATATGAGTTGGGCTTATGTATTTGATGCTTGAAAACGGGTTATCGATTTAAAGACTGTAAAATAGTTAA
Organism: Enterobius vermicularis; assembly: GCA_900576705.1. Lineage (NCBI taxonomy): Eukaryota > Metazoa > Nematoda > Chromadorea > Rhabditida > Oxyuridae > Enterobius > Enterobius vermicularis. The sequence goes on along the minus strand of UXUI01000054.1, from coordinate 10,202 downwards.
AATTTGCTATTATTGTAAGAAGGACCAAAATAGTGCTTTTTACGAACGATTTGGCAACCAAACAACCTCCTCCAATCTTTACCTAAAACATTCTCAGTCTCTATTGTTGTAACTTGTTTGCTAGCTTCTTTTTGGGAAGTCTTTGGTGACGTCACCATTTTCAAACCATTTTCAAATGGTGACGTCACCAAAGACTTCCCAAAAAGAAGCTAGCAAACAAGTTACAACAATAGAGACTGAGAATGTTTTAGGTAAAGATTTATCGGAAGTAATATTGCCAGTCATTAAAGTAAGGGTAAGCAACCCATCGAATGAAGCTAAAGACGCGGAAGTCTATGTTCTGTTGGACAGTGGAAGTCAAAGATCATTCGTTACTAATAAGTTGGCAAAACAACTAGATATTTTACTCCCGGATAACGACAAACTAATTCTTCATACATTTGCTGTACAGGACTCAACACGTCATGTTCTACCTAAAGCTGAGTTAAATTTACATTTGACTGACGGGGTGTTGAAGTTACTACGATTCAATGTCATTGAGAATATGACAACAAAGTTAAATACGCGTGTAATAGATTGTACCGGAGTAACGTCTGCGAGTCAATCAGTGAAGCCATATATTTTAATTGGTGTTGATTATTATTGGGAGTTGATAAATTTAGGATTAACGAAAACACGGGACGAATTTTATGTAGTGCCAACTAAGATGGGTAAGGTGGTTATGGGCAAACAAAAAATTGAGTCAAATAAAAAGAATGTCACAAATAACGTAATTGTTTGTTATACGCTAGCGGATACAATAACGCAATTTTGGGACCTGGAAACATTAGGAATAAAAGAGTCGCCTAACGAAGATGAAGACGACGTAGCCCTAGAACAATTTTATAAAACTCTAGAAGTTAAGAATCAACGTTATGATGTGAGTTGCCGTATAGAAATCTCGATTGTATTGTGGTGGACAATTATTCTCTTTGTTACTCTCGTTTGAAATCGGTAAAGAATCGTTTAGCTAAAGAACAGTTGTTGGATAAATATGATGAGATTATAAAAGACCAATTATCAAACTGGATTACTGAAGAAGTTAAAAATAATATGTCAAAGAACCATGTGTCATATCTACCACACCACCCGCTAATAACACCAAATAAGTAAATGACAAAAGTAAGAATTGTTTATGATGCTTCTGCAAAATCAAGTAAAAATATGCTAAGCTTAAATGAGAGTTTGTATCGCGGACCTGTAATGTTACCAGAGTTATGTGGTATTTTAATGCGTTTTCGGACGTATAAATATGGCGTCATAGCAGATATCAAAAAGGCATTTTTACAGATTGAACTCCATGAGGAAGATCGAGATATGACAAGATTCCTCTGGGTTAAGGATATACAAACAGGCTTGTCTCCAAAGAATTTAATTATATATCGATTCCGCAGAGTAGCATTTGGTGTTATATCAAGCCCATTTTTTTAACTGCTGTGGTTAGGTATCATTTAAATAATGAAATTCAAGAGGCCAACCGTAGAGGAAACGCAGAAGAAGTGGATACGTTACAGCGATTACGAGACCAAATTTATGTAGACAACTTGATCATGGGAACTGACAGTCCTGATAAGATCAGTTATTTATATAAATTGGTTAAACGGGTATTCGATAAAGCATCCTTAAATATGCGGGCATGGGCATCTAACATTCCCAAATTTAATGAGTTGGTACCGGAAAGTGATTTGGACAAGTCAAAGACGCAGAAGGTTTCAGGGATACCTTGGCAGTTGGATAAAGATGAATTTCAGTTGTGTTTCCGCAAGGGTAAACATAAAGATGAGATCGTCACAAAACGTACCATTTCATCTCGACTAGCGCAAAATTACGATCCTTTAGGATGGGCAGCTCCATCTAATCTTAAGGCGAAATTATTGGTCTAGTCATTATGGCAACAATCTTTTGCCTGGGACGAAATTCTACCACAAAATATCCAACGAGAATGGCAAGACATAGAAAGGTCATGGAATGAAGTAGAGAAAGTAATTATATCTAGAAGAATAGTACAGACAGGAAGCGAAGAAAGTCGGGAGTCACATGTATTCGTAGATGCCTCATTGCACACGTATGCAACGGTACTATATTTAAGAGATAAAGTGAATCGAAGTTACCAAACAAACTTAGTTTTTTGTAAGAACCGTTTAGAGCTAATTAAGAGTATTTCAATTCCACGTTTAGAATTATTAGCTTTGTTAATTGGTGTACGTGCGTCCTCATGCGTATAACGAGAATTAAATTTAACGCTATCGCGTCGTGTATTATGGACCGGTTCGAAATGCGTATTTTACTGGCTAAAAACGTCAAAGATTTTGTCAGTATTCGTAATGAACAGGCTGAGGGAAATAAAACAAGCTAAAGGTATTGAGTTTCGCTACCTACCATCCAAAGAAAATATAGTCGATTTAGCCACAAGAGGTTGTACTCTTCAAGAATTAGTGAAGAACCAGCGGTGGTGGAAAGGACCTCACTGGCTAAGTTTTGTGGAAGAATTCTGGCCAAAAGAAATGACCTATGAGGATTTAGAAAGCGAAGAAGAATGGAAACAAGAACATCAAATAGAAGTGTTAAACATAAGTAAAAAGCATTTATGGATTAAACTCTCTGATTTTTCAAGTTAGTATAGGTTACTGAGGGTTGTATGTTATGTTTTAAGATTTTTAAAACAACGAATTCGGAATAAGTTACTTATAATCCTCACAGAAAAGTTTCCAACGATCTCTTCAATTTTCAAGAATATTAAAGGTGGTGGTTATATTACTGCAATGGAACAACGGACAGCAGAATATTTATTGGTTAGACTAAAACAACAGCAGTTTTTTAGCGGGCAAATTACTGCTGTAAAGAAAGACAAACGGGACAAATTGAAGGATCGATTAGGTCTTTATTTAGATAATCAAATACTCCGATGCGCAGGCCGTTATCAGTCCTTGCAGATGCCTGAGGATAAGAAATATCCAACGTTAATAAGCCATCAAGGTGAGTTGGCGCGATTATTAATAGGAGAAGCTCATTTAAGAACTATGCATATGGGTCTCCAATCAACTTTAACTGAGTTGAGACAGCGTTGGTGGATCACAAAGGGGAAAGCAACAGTTAAAAAATATCTGCGTCAATGTATAATGTGCAAAAGACATCAGGGAAGCCGTATGCGTTGTCTAGAATGCCACCTTTACCTACCTTCGAAGGTAACAGTTGTAGACCTTTTGAAATAATTGGACTCGATTATTTCGGCCCAGTTTTAGTCAAGTCAGAAGATAATACACATATTAAAATAAAAAAATGGGTTTGCCTTTTTACTTGTTTAGCAACTAGGAATATACATCTTGAAGTAGTTCACGATATGAGTACTGTGAATTTTTTAAATAGTTTTAGGCGTTTTATTGCATTAAGAAGTCAACCAAGAATAATATATTCCGATAATGCTACACAATTTAGAGCAGCAAATAAAACTTTGGCGCAGTTATGGAATAAGCTCATTGTAGACCAGGAGCTTTGCACTTACTATGCAAATCAAGGAATAATTTGGAGGTTTATCACCGAATACGCACCTTGGCAAGGAGTCTACTACGAACGGTTGATAGGAATCGTTAAGCTAGCGTTGCAAAAAACAATAGGTAGAAAGGTATTAAATTTTGCAGAATTTAGAACGCTGATCTATGAGGTTGTAGCTATTGTGAATTCAAGGCCGTTAACTTATGTTTACGATGAGCCAACTTCGCCTATAATTAGACCTATGGATTTCTTACAGTTAGGAGGGCCCACTGGTCTAATACCAGTTGGAACTTTTGAAGACCCTGATTATATTTTGCCCCAAGAAGGAAAGGAATTGTTCAATTTGTACAAAGGGAATTTAGCATTAACAGACGCTTATTGGGAAGTATTCAAAGAAGAGTATTTGTTAAGTTTGAGGGAACAACAAACAATGCTACATGAAGGCGACAAACAAACAACACATACTCTACCAAAGCCGGATGATACTGTACTCGTGAAAGAACTTGACCTCAGGCGAGGAGAATGGAAAATGGGGCGGATAAAAGCAATAAAAAAAAGGAACAATGGTTACATAAAAAGTATAACAGTTATTCTTCCAAATCAACGTCTAGTTGAACGGTCTTCTAACGTTTTATATCCATTGGAGTGTGCATTTATTGCAAAATCTGAAGATTCAATTTTCAGCTATTGTTAAACTTAGTTTAAATTTCCTTTTGAATAAGTATTCAACGTCTTTGATCATTATTATATTTTTCGTTTTTGTTTCGTTTTTTTTTCGTTTACATATACACCGTCTTTTTTTTACGTTCAATTTTTTCTTTATATTATTCTATTATAGGTTTTCTCTGTTTTAATCATTTTTTGTCATTTCTTCTTTGCAGAGTTATTTCATTTGGATAAGTATCCAACGATTTAATTTCTTTTAATTTACCTCGTTCCGTATTAAAATTTCTATTTTTTACGTGTTAATTTAATTCTTCATCTTTCGATAATGGCTTACGAGACACAAAATTCCTTTTCTTGGTCCACTGAGAAGAAATTAGACGGGGAAGCAGTCTATATAGTTTCACAAGTTAAGAAAGGATATACGATACTAGTTTTGGATGTCGATTTAGAACAAAATCAGGAATGGATTCATACTGCACCCATCATAATGCAGATGAATACGCGAGAGCTGTTAAACCCGTTTGACCAGGTACACGTAAGATCATATCAAGTAGCAAGATTAGGTAATCAATGTAGGGATATACCGTTATATAAACAGGTTTCAATTAGTTCATTTCTGCATCAGGGGAAATTGCGCCCTCCGACGCAAGCAGTGGACTTCACCATCGCAACGAGAGCGACCCCACATAGGATACTAGCTATGGTGCAATACACCAAAGTAAAACCATACACGGTGGCGATAACAGCTCAAGGTTTAGTAGGAGAAGAAAAATTATATGACGACAGAATCCGGATGAGGCAGTTACCAGTAATAGGTTCAACAGTAGAAGCGGAAGTTATCAATCTCCAGTCCGAACGCCTCAAATTTGAAACAGAATTTCAAAATACAAGACTTTTTTATAACCTGCCGAGGGCTTTCAAGAAAAAAGAGGTTGGAGGACACTTGTTAGGGACTCATAGAGTATGGGTTAGATATATTTATCCAGCTCCGCACTTGAGACGTGAAAGAAACATTCCCCAAAGGATACGTGACTTTCAAGGGAGTCGACAGGAGAAGATACGATTATATGAGGACCTGATGAATACGTCAGCCATTTACACAAATGAAAGAATGAAAGTTAATTTTTGGATAAGTAAAGCGAACCCAGCTCGAGCTAACGTCCGCATAAATCATCAGGGAAGGTTTACATCAGCAGATTTAAACTTTTTTGTTCCGTTTGACTCAAACGAACCCAATTGTGTGCGCATATTGGCAGCTAGGTTGAAGTTTTGAGAAGAAGCGAAAGAAATGAGAATTGAAATGGAAGAATCAAGCGCATGGTTATATCGTAGCGGAATGAAAATGGTCATTACCAAGGTCGAGTTGGACCAGTATAATAACATTGTCTTAGAGGGAAAGATGGACTGTGACCAGGTCCGGGTAGCAATGGATAGAGCTCCTAAAGTAATGAAGAATGGGGAAACGAAAGGAATCATAGTTTGTCCAGATATGGATAATATTGGTTATGAATCGGTAATTAGGGACCTTTCAGGAAGAAGGATTTCTGTCGCATTAGATGATAGAAGTAATTCTCGAAGGAGAGACTTGTTAGAAACGATGATGACCGTGCAGCATGATGGAGAGGCGATGGAAGTAGAAAGTGAACAAAGTGATCTTGCGTTTTCTGCCTCCAAAGAAGACGTTGAAATGGAAATACAAGGAAAGAGAAGGTTATTGACTGGGAAGCAGGCGCAAATATTGCAATCTTTAGGAAATGAAGATTTAAGTATGTTAGTTGTGCAAGCTCCAGCTGGCACCGGTAAAACACACATTATTTCTTTACATATTCTTAAGTTATTAGAAAGGTCAAGCGGTGTGATTTTTGTGACTGCACCTACTAATCTGGCAGTACAAGAAATATCTGAGAAAGTTTTCAATGATTTTAAATTTAAAAACGGAAAGGTATTATTTTTGCAATCTATTGTTAATGAGATAGCACCACAACAAATCGTGGGTAAGGCCTGGAAGAGGTGCCGAATTCCGGAAGTGTTACAGGCCCATCTGGACGCAGATTCAGAAGAAGTTAAAACACGGTTCATTGCCAGTTATACAGCTCGCCGTTTGTTGCATGATGGCAACGGATGGAAGAAGGAAGAAGCCCTTAAAACTGCTGTTGAGTTACAATTTACAAAACTAGTATGCGCCACTGTTCCAATGTTGAGAATGTTTATTCAAGTGTGGGAAGAGTACTTTGATATGGCAGATTTACAGTATCTGATAATAGACGAAAGCGGACTATCAGAAGAGGTATTTTTATTTACTTTTATTGCTCATTTTCCTAATATAAAACAAGTTTTGTTAACAGGCGATGAAAAACAGTTACCTCCGTACACTAGCGCATTGACAGACAACGTCATAAGTCTGGGGTATGAGGGTATCATCTAAAAGCTGATGGGAAATCCAAAGGTCAAACATATTTGCTTGACCAGAAATTTTAGGAGCTACCCAGTTTTAGTGGAGGCACTCTCAGCAGCAGTTTACAATCAGCAACTAGTCCCATTTGAATGAGCGCCGGTGCGGACAATGTGGAGGATGCTAGGTATGCCGTACCCGAACTCTGAAGTGCCGATTTTAATGCTGCACACAATGGGCCAGGAATATTCGATGCCAGAACGCAGTTGGACTAACGATGTCCATAACGAAGCTGCATTCAGAATAATAAGTAAATTTATAGCAGAGCGCCTCCCGAGCGCCGATATAACCATACTATGTTATTATTCTGCAGCAGCGAAAAGAATAGCGGCAATGGGACCTCCGAGCCAAGTTTACACAGTGAACCGCTATCAAGGACGGGAGTGTGATATCGCCATAATAGTGACAACACGGATAAGCGTGAAGAATGTTTATAAAAATACAGATTTCATTTTAGACCCACTTCGCGCGACAGTGGCGCTGTCAAGAGCAAAGGAAGGAATTGTAATTATTGGTGACCAGTCGCTATTGATTCAATCGCCACTATGGAAAACTTATTTGGAAAGGTATTCAGAATGTATGGCGACAATCCAGCAATTCTTTAAATAGCTGGATCAGTGTGAACAAAGGGGCACACAGAGAAATTATTTTAGTTAAAGAAAATTTTATATATATTTTTTTCTTTTTATGGGCTGTGCCCAACGGTTTTTATTTGCTCTTTTTTACGTTTTTTTTTATTTTCGTTTTTGATTATTCTCAATTTTTATTTTTTTCCTTCCTCCCTTTCCTTTTTTTCTTTATTTTCTTTCTTCTTTGCCTTCGACAACCAGCTGAGGCGAAAAAAACTTTGTCTTAATGTGAAAAGACCCGAAGACGGGCAAAACATTTAGGGAGGAACTCAATTCAATCGCTCAAATGTGATCTCAAACTTTTCAACGGTTGTAAATTTATATTAGTTTTGTTGTTTTCTATTTAATCGAAATATTGTTTTTTATTTGGACTTTCTACTTGTATTTTTATGGTAATTTCTTGAATCATTTTTTCCTTGACTGTGTTAATTGTAATTTTTTTTCGATTTTTCTAATCCTATTCCGTAATTTTTATTTTGCCTCTTGCCAAACTCGTCCTTTTAAGATAAGCCAGACGATTTTACTTAACCGAAGCGTTTGTCCGTCCGCCTCGTTCGAAGTGTCGCGACGGCACGCGAAAGGCCACGGGCAATATAGTCGTGCTCACCGATCTGCTCCTAAGGGGACGCTCTTGGAGGGTAGACGGTTGGTTATAGACACTTACCTGGCTATAAAGGGCGAAGGCGAGAGTAAGGGAGGAGTTTTTTGGTGAGATCATAGGATCACGGAATTTGGTCTGTCGAGCTTTGCCTTCTGTCCTTATTCTTTCCTTTGTATCTAATTCTCTATAAGTCGTGCCCTTTGACAGTTTTTAGGGAACAAGTTTGTAAGAATAGAGGTATTCTTCTATTGTACAACTTTCTCTGATCATTTCTGCTGCGTTGCATTGTGTTGGTTAAGGCAGTGGACGGGTGTCCAAAGTCTTTTCCTGTCATATTGTAAAGTTATTAGCAGGTTAATAAAGGAGTTATACATTAAAAAAGGTGTTAAGACAAAACAGTTAAACGTTTGGTGAACTATCAATTAAGTCCTCTCAGGAGTTTTGGTACTGTGAGCGTCGGCGGCTACGTCTGCTTACAGTGGTTAAGGGTAGAAACAGAGTCTCCATAGAGGCATACATAGAGGAGAAAACATCTCCCCAATTAACATTACTGCCGGCAGTCGCGACATCAACCAAAGCTCAGTGAAATGACTCGGTCTCATCATATCAAAAAGAAAAGAGCTGTTCGCGTTCAGTTTTGGAGGGACAAGGCGAAAAAGAATGCTTTATTATGAAACAGAAGGAGTGGTGACACTGGAGAAAGGCGAATCAAAGTTAAATGCTCTAGGGACGATGACGCAGAAGCTGCAAACAGCCAAGATTAAAGATCAACGGTCGACACTTGCAAACTGGACAACAAAGGCGTCTGACATATCGACAGAAGCAGACTACTGCTTCGACTTTGGGATGTACCTGATCTGTATGTCTCTTATTTGCAGGCCAGACAACGGCAATACGGAGTAGGAGCCTAGGACCAGTGAAGTACACGAATTTTGACGTCAATCGTTTCCGGGAACCAAAGGTGATCGCGGTGAGAGATAAAGAAAGCAAAACTGAAGGTCAGTAGGCGTTAGAGTTTTTTGACAAGACAGTGACCAGAGACGAAGAGAGTCGTCATAGTGTCATATGGCAATGACGAGTACGAAATTCCAATCTTTGTGGTGACTTCGCTTTCTGTTCAGAACGCCTGGGGTGGTTCATGAAATGTGTGAACGAAGGTCCTGATCTTCTGAAGGACCATAACAAAATCTTAAAAGACCAACTCAAGCAAGGAATTATCGAGACTGTTAGAAAAAGTGGTGCAGAAGTGATTCAATATTTGCTTCAAAACCCAGTTCTTACGCCAAAGAAAAATACAATCAGACTTTGGATTGTGCATGACGCCAGCACAAAGTGGATTGTAGGGACCTGGCTAAATGAAGTTATTTACCGAGGCCCTGTAATCCCACCTCAGCTCTCTGGAATTCAGCTGCGGACACGAAGCGTATCGGTTACTGCTGTTGGAGCCGGAGAGAAGATGTTTCTACAGATCGCTCACAACCCAGACGGTCAGGTTGTTACACGACTTCTTGGGTGAAAGACATCGCTAAGCCTCCAGAAGGGGACATACTAATCATTTATTGACTTGCTAAACTCTTGTTCGCAATTTAAGCAATAAACTTCTTCTCGCAGTCGTCACACAACATTGCCTGGGGCGAGATAAGCCGTAGCTAGTCAACGCCATTAGAGAAAATCTGTACGTTGACAATTTCTTAACTGCTGTAGAGAATGACAAAGACAAAAATAAAATTTGCGGCTAAGCAGAACACGTACTTAAGATTTTATTCATGAGTCTACAAAGCTTTTCTTCGAACGAGTCAGAGGTTATCAACAAATTACTGAAATTATGTCACGAGAGTGCAGTGGAACAGTCGTTCAGGGGGGTTTACTCAACCGAGAGGCTGACATCAGAAGTATTCATCAGAAAGCATTTGAGGGGAGAACGAAACCAACAGTAGCACAGCCGACTGCCAATCACATTGATCCCGCTGACTTTCGATCTTCAATATTTCTTCCAACGAAAATTTTCTCTCAACTGTATTGGATAAACAAAGTTCACCGGGATGACAACCTTCCTCTAAATTTGACGAAAAAATTGCAGACACTGATGAAAACTTGGGAAATCGAACACCAGCGGTTCCACGACAGGCTCAAATCACAAACATAATATATAATACATATTATATAATATATAATACATAATAGAAAATATATAATATATAACATACAACATACAATATATATTATATATTATATATTATATGTTGTATATTATATATTATATATTATGTATTATATATGCTGTATTATATATTATATATTATGTATTATATATTATATATTA
>UXUI01000053.1:0-10994 GCA_900576705.1 Enterobius vermicularis | reverse complement strand
AAAAAAAAAAAGGAACGTAAAAAAGCAGCTAATTATTCAAAAATGCTATTATCTAAATAAAATAATTCTTTTACAACTGTTCAGTGTAACAAAAACTTTGTATTCCGCATAAAAATTACATTTGCTGGCCAGAAAAAAAAGTGAAAATTTAAGAAAAAATTAATAATTTATGTCGAACTAAAAAAATGAGAAGTTTTTAGCATTAAATTTGTTCACTGTATAGCCAAAGCATGTAGCAGTTTCATGCAACAGCTGTAAAGGACTTACGGATTTATGAAGAACAGCATAACATGAATATTTTTCCAGATCTTCATCGAGGAATAAATACTGACAATGCCTAATGGCGACAATCACTGCAAAATATATTACGGTGACAATTAGCTATTTGTTCATTTTTGTGTTGCTGTTTTAGAAACATCAAATCTTTGAAATTTCTTTTTTTTTTTTTTTTAAAGAAATGCGCCATTGCAGAAAAGAAAGCTTAAGAGTATTGAGAAGATAAGAAAACTTTCAACTGCAGAATAATATAATAATATGATTTAAATGATTGCTTTTAATTACAGAAATTGTAGCGGTAAACTACTGATAGCATTCTGAATAGATGCCTGTTCGGTTTCACATTAATCGACTGCCTCATTTGATGTCACCATTTTTTACATTCAATCTGTTCAGCTTAAGTGCCTTTCCAACTAATCAGTTTAACTTTTACAAAAAAATAAAAAAACTATTGTCTGTGTTCTGTGTCACAGTTTCTTACACAACTTTTTTTGTACCTCTTACAAATTTTAAAGTTGTTACTAACTCGAAGTTTTGTTTGACTTTAACCACTTCTGCCTTATGCTAGTTGTATTTAATCAAGTTTTCATCCTCAAAAATGAAATTTTTTAGTATTTTTTTTGCTTGCTTTTTTTGAGAAGACACTTTGTCTTTTTTAAAGCTGTCTTTATACAATCTTAAAAATTGCGGTGGTTACCAGCATAATAAACTAGATTAAAAAAATTTAGGCTATAGGCTACTGACCGTAACAACAGCTGTTTTTGTCTCATCAGTTTGAAGCATTCAAGCTACAGTTTTGCCTGTCATCACCAAGAACGTTTGAGTATCAGAATGTTGGTCAGATAGATGTGGTACTCGAGGTATAATTTTGGTTGTCTTATATAGCCGTTGCTTGCAATTTCATATTTTTTTAATATTCAAAATTTTTTTTTACTGTTTCAAATTTGTGCACTCTTTAACAATAGTTAGAAATGGTATACCAGAAATAGATGCAGTAGCGTGATAGCCTCACTTAATCCACTAAAAATTCCACATTTAACTACGAAATAATCAATCGGGATCAAAAAGCAATTTTAAACATGATTTCTTCGCGGTCACTTTATGAATAAGAAATGTTACTGCCTACTGCTGTCAAAGACCAGTCTAGTCATAGAAATTTTACAAATATTATTATCTAACTTTGTATTTTTTTAGTTTTTTATCGGTTTTCCGGTATACTGCTGCCATGATGACCTCAGACGTACTCATAAAACTTATCGGTGAGAACATCTATACATGTGACTGTGAAGTGTATTGAACATAGAATATTTTCATGCAAAGAAGAAGATAAGGAAATAATTGAATAAATGAACTTTTCTAAAAGCTTTATTATGACCAAACGCCATAAACGCACTGTATGCCGCTGTTCACAGTGGAACAGCTGATATCCTATTTTGGACCATCCTAAACGTCAACTAACTTTTATTTGAAGTTAATTTTATAAAGTCGAATTTCCTTCATGCGTGTTGAAATATGTTTAGAGAATACAGCTTTTTTTTTTTTTTGTTTCTTTAACCATCGAATTTTTTTTCATTACTATAACGCAAAGAAGATTGCAACAGTGTAAGGTTGAGTATTGAATAAAAGAATAAAACTTAGTAAAAATAACCTACTTTTTTCCATTATATTAAGCTGTAACAATAAAAATAGGTCAAATTTTAGCAACCGCATAAGAAGCAATTTCTTTACAAATAATCTACAGGCAATCGAGCAAAAAAAAAAAAAAAAAGGAACAAACTACTTGCAACATTTTTTGACACCTCTGACTTTCCCCTGAATGTCCGCACTGTCACTACCACCGGCATTATGTTTACCGCACTCAGTCGGTGACCAGTGAGTTCAAAGTACTGCGGTACACGCAAACGACACACACACATACTTTGCTGGTTACATTTATAGGAACGTACTGCTGTTACACGCATAAGACATTAACATAAATAAAATTATACATTTAAAAACAGCTGTAATTTTAAATGTGCTCTTTGGTTATGGATTGCAGTGTAAAATTGATAATTTTATCTGCAATATAATTTGCGTATTAATAAAATTTTTTTTGAACATAATTAAATAGCGCTGTAAAAATTGGCTACATAAATAGTTTGCTGCATTGTAGAAACTGAATGTATTCATTTTCATTATCTTTCAGCTTCTGCCTTGTTATTTTTTTTTCTTCTTTGTTGATTTGTTTACTGTTTTGTATAGAAAACAAACAGCACGAGGAACAACAAGTATAAATTTGTTGACAATAACCGAAATTTTTGTCGGTAACGTCAATCACTTTTGAACCATTACTTCAATCTTATTTACTTATTAAATTACACTAAATACTGTAGTGTAAAAAAAAAATTAAAAAAGGAGAAAAAAACAAACCCAAAATTCTTTCATATGCGATACCGTTAATAACAGTGTAAGACAAAGACAAGAAAAGAAATAAAAATAACCTAGGATTTATCACAGAATCAAACTAGAAGAGTTATTTACATTTACAGAATGTAATTAAATGAAACTTTTTTTTGTGATATTGACACTTTTAAAGGCCGCTCCAAATAGTTTCCCGCTGTTACTTAAAATTTCTCAGTTCACTCAATTTTTTCACCTTATTGTTTACTTATGTAAAAACCAGACAATCTATAAAATTAAGTTTACTTTGTAGTTTTGAAGCACAGTTTACAAGCAAATGCTTATTAGAAAATACAATGTTGTGAACAGCAAAAAAGTTCTTGATAAAAAGGGAATTTTTTTTTTTTTTTGCATTATTTATATATAAATAGCATAAAATAATCAAACCAATTGCTGTTAGAAATTACCAAAACTAAGCTGTTAGCAAATACTATACAGCAGTTGTTTGTGGTTAAATTCTTTTCTTTACTTTCTTTTAATCACTTTCTGTTATTTGTTATTGCTGCAAAATTGCCAATAAAATTGTCGACATTATCGTTACTGAATACAATTTTTTAGTGAGTAAATTTGATAAAAGAAAATTTTTCAGCAGAGAGTTCTTGCAACAGCTGTATTAGTTATGACATATCAAAACCATCAGCTGATTAGCTTTGTTTATCGACCACGTTAAGTTGTGTTTTTTTTCTTAGATAAGACAACTTTTTCAGCTACTACACTACAAATTTTTCCGATTATTTTTACACATAAAGTTTTTTAACATTAGTGTGAAGTTGATGCTGTACTTTGTTTTTATAATTGCTTTTCGATGTCATTGTCTTGTTACTGTGTTACTTCATCGGTTTCTGCAGTTTACTTGTGACATCACTCAAGAAAAGCTTTACTTTCTTTTTTTTCAAACCTCCTAATAACTTTCTAAGGTATGAGCAGATAATTTCAAATAAATTAAGTTTTCAAATTTTATCAAGCATTCACTTCCTTCTTTTTTTTCCTTTTTTTATTATTTTTATTGTGCTATTATTTTTAAGAACAAAAAAGCATAAATAAACAGTAATAGTCATTGTTTAATAAATTTGATTTATTTCAGTATTTCAATAAGTCTGCTAACATATTGTTTTACAAAAAGTTTTATCGTAAATCTTAATCGCTGTTAGTGTATTCTTAGAGAAAGAAAAAACCAGCAAAATTTTCTTCACAAAAAAGTTACAAAGCAAAAAATGTTAATATTATGACAATACATCTCTGTGTACTTTGCCCAAACATTTCTTCTCCAGTTACCCAAATTTTTTGCAGCTGCTAATAAAAACAAATAAATTTTGATTCATTTACTTTAATAATCAAAAAAAAATGCAGTTTTCTTTTACCTCATCGATAAATTTATAGCACTAATCTTTTATACTTAACAATTACTGGTATTTATTGAATGTTTCACTGATCATAACTGCGCTAATTCCATGCAGATTAAAATCTTTGCTAAGATGTTTGCAAATGTTCAATAGTATTAACTAAAATTTCCTTCTTTTCTTTTATTTTCTACATTGTTCTGTATTTATCCATTGCAAAACTGTACAAGAGAAAAGTTTATTTTTGTTGAACTTTTACTGTAATCATTTGCCAAAATAGTTGTCATTTGTTTATTGCTAAAGAAAAATAAAAGTTGTTAAACACATAAATTAAGGTCAGGAAAAAAAATAAAGTTTAGTTTATTAAAAGCCGGACAAATTTTTACGTATTTTTATATTTTAAACAACAATTTACTGATATTCTTTATAAATTTTTTGCAACAGTTTTAGCAATTTTTTAGACAACAAACAAGTGTTTTGTTAATCAGCCTTTAAGTATTCAGAATCACTCAAGATTTCCTTCTTTTTTTTTACAGTCTTCATTCAGTATCTAAATGAACAGCTTTTTTTTTCTGTTGAAAATTTATTGCCTTGATTTTGTATAACCAACTGATTCCGACATTATAGAAAAATAAAAAAATTTATCTGCTCAGCTGTATTTCAATGATTTTTGTTCAGCCAAAAACTTTATCAATACCTATCTTCGCACAGTAGATAAATTGTCTGTTTGGATAACCAAATATCACTGTTGTCAATTTTTTGTTCACATTTCAACATTGCTGATTAATGTTTGCAAAATAAATTCTGATGTATAACCAGCAAATTTTGATGCATTAAAAAGTTGGCGTAAAGCAGAAAAAAAAAAAACGAGCTTTAAAATTTTCTCCGAATGACGACATGTCTGATATTGTTATTATGTTGTAAAAATATATTTTTATAATAGCGGAAATAATTTTTACACCAGTTATATGACCATAAAATAATAAGCGAAAGAAAAAAAAAGCAAAAATGCAGAAAAGAAAAAAAAAAGATGGAAAAAGTGAAAGTGAATGTGAAAAGGTGTAAAGTTTACGTTAACTGAGCTGTTACTATGCTCATTTTTTAAATTTTTTTATTTAAACTTATCAAATTTATTACTGAAAATTGAATTCGTTACAGTTAAACAGTTCTTCTCTTCTTGTCAAAAATTTACAATTACCGTAGTAATTTCAACACCCCTAACACAATTCAAGCTTAGAGTCCTCCCGATATCGGTCACGGTTTTATTTATGATAATTCTTGTCATTAAGCAGTGAATTACGTTCACTTTGCAACTTTCAATTTCCTAACATTTTACCATAATTTGGAGATTTTTAAATTTTAAAATTCAGCAAAAAAAAAGTTTTTCATCAATAGTTTGTAGACGGTACAGTTTTGCAAAGTACAATAAAAAACAGTTAAATTATTCAAAAATTAGAGTACAAAAAAGAAATTGTAAATTGCTTAATCATACTGCAATTTTTGCAAAGTTAGCTTTAAAAAAAATGCGAATCACAATTTATCTCAGTGATTAAAAGTAACAGCTCTTAGATAAAATGTCGTTTCACATGTCGACGTAGTGATTGTTGGTAAAACATAGTTGTTCATTTCTTCTTCTATTCCTTCTCTTGCAAGTTGAATAGTGAAAATCTGTTCTTGGTAGAAGTATTTAAAAAATGATCTTTTTTTTGGTAAGACACATAATAAAACAAGAAAAGGTCTATTCATATGTGAGTTGGTTACATGACAGAACACTGTGCTGCATGGGTACAGAAGTGAAACATGCCGGTCAACATAATTGTTTTGTGCTGTTTTATACCACATACCAAGTGTCAGTCTTGTTGACTAAAGAATTCTGCTGATACCGCATAATTACATGCCAATGAAAATCAAAAATTTAATCTAATTCATCTAAAAAATGCTTGTCTTTTTTTGTTTTTCTTTCTACTCTCAAATGTAGTAAACAAAAGAAAAAAAAAAAGTTAAAAATAGTCAGAACAAAAATTAGTTTTTTTTTTTTTTCACTCAAATCACATGTGTATAGTTTCAGTTCCAAAAAAAGACTATGCTACTGATACGTTGTTGTCACCTGTTGGTCACCCGTTGGTTACCAAAACCGTGCAGTGTTCAGAATGAACACCTGAAGAAGACGAATATATATGTACACGAAATTATTTGTTTTGTTTATGCGGTTTGTCTGAACAGTTGAGTTAAGAAAGTAAAAAAACTATAAGAACAAAAGAACAGAAGCAAAACAACCTGACAAATCGCTGGCAAAAAACAAAACCAGCAAACTTGAGCATTTTTTCTGTATAAAGTTGTTGTTAAAAAGAAAGAAAAAAGACATCAAATAATCAAAGAGCAATTATGCGAATAATTAATTACCGGTATTTTCTTTTCTTACTCATCTTTCTTTTCAAATACTCATAAAATTAACTTGGCCTGATGAGTGAGCCAAAATGAAGCAGAAAGAACATATGATGACAACTAAGTAGCAGAAATCACTAAAGACTGCCTTATTGTCTGCTACACTCCGATTTTACGATTTGGGTGTACAATCATCATTAAGATCTGTGCAAAAGTCTCCGTTTTGCAAATCACGAGAAAATTTCAACAGCATATAAATCATAATGTGCAAGCTTTTTTTTTTTTTTTTTTTTGCCAAGTCCATTCATCATTATACTGCTTATACTTATGAATATGTAAGTTAAAAAGTGCACTAAGAATTTGGTGGTCTAATATAGTATTGAGTAGTTTTACTCTTGTCACATAGTTTTAAAGTTACGTTTTTTCTGTTGGTTTGACACTTACTGTCGATTATTATTCTTTTTTCGTTCTCTTTTTTAGGATTAAATTAGTTTACTGAAAAATACAGCTTTGACAAAGTTAACAACAGAGAACACTTTTTTGAAGTTAAAAGTAGAGAAGTCTGCTCGACCTTCTATTCATTCTAAAAACAACATTAGAAAATAGAGAGACCATTGTATCAAACAGAATGAACAACAAATTTGCTGGAAAAGTTTTTTAAATTTGTAAATTGTACAACGTCTGTCAGTAGTTTTCCCAGGAAAAAAAATTAACAACAATTTTTTTTTGGTTTTTTTCTTTTAGTCTTTTCTATTCTTATCATTATTTTCTATTATTTCATTATTTTTTCATTTTATTTTTTTCACGACTTCGCACTGTGCGAAGAACCTACTAAGACCGAGACCGAAATGATATAGCTAAAGCAGATAATTTTCTCTAAACCCTCCATATTATACCTAAATAATTTTAAGATTTTTAAATATTTTTTGAATTTTTAAGTTTATTTTTTGATGTTTTGCTTATGAGAAGAAAAAAAAATGTAGTAAAAGAAATGAAAAAGAGTAAACATTACTTTTTTTTGTTAAATACTAAAAAACTTCTCTTATCAACAATTAATTACATCTTTGCACAGCAAATTTTTATCAAAAATTTTTAAGGTTTACAGTTGCTCTTTGTTCTTGTTACTTTGCTCTTGTTTTTTTTTCTTTTTTTTTTTTTTCGTGGATCACTATAACTGCTGTTATGTTAAGTACTACGAAAGAGTTAATTATTGGGATTGAGTGTTTAATGAAACTATATAAACATTTGTTGGTTTGTTTTGATGTATTTTGCAATTTTTTGCTGTTGTTTTTGTAAAAAATTGTTTGGTTTTTGTTTAAAAGAATTTTAAGCCTGATCTAATGAGATGTCATATTTGTTGAATTCATACTTTGTTCAGCGGAAATAAGTGGGGTAACAAAATCTTTGGTATCAGTATTTAATGCTTATGTCGTTATTACAATGTCAGTCGATAGAGTTGCATAGGTTCTGTATTTTGGCTATAATTCAATAGGTATCAAGGCAAAACCCTGCCTGTTTTAGTTGCCCACCAATGCATCGACAACTTCGCTGCTCCTAAATACTGGAGAACAAAGCTTAATTTAATTGTTCTATTACTGTGCACTGCGGAAAACAGTCGAAAAAAGTGAAAATTGTCTCAAGAGACCAACAGGTAAAGGTGAATAATAAAAAGATAAAATACAAAAAAAAAAGCGAGAGAAAAACGTGTTTTATTAAAAAATTCAATTAATTAATTGTTTGATTTTTGTAGACTGCAATATTTTGTAGGTTTTCAAGTTTTTTTGTGATCATTGAATCAATAGCTAAACTTTGACTTAAACTTTGTTTTGTTGCAATTGATAGTAACGTACTGTATTTCCTTAGTAAAATTAAAATTAGAGAAATAGCTCTTTTTTATCAATTTTCTTTTTTGACTTTTAAATAGAACAAAACTGTCATCTACTATTGCATCGATGCTGTATAACTTTTGCATAAGGTTAACAAAGCACAACAAAATTTGTAAATATATGAAAATTATAAGCTCTGTAAATATGGGCACGGAAAAGGCTATTGCTTAAGCAGTTTTTTTGCAGTTGAAAAGGTGAATAAATTTTATGGTCTATCTTTTTTTTCAAGGCAGTGACATTTTGGGTTGATATGTTTGAAACTTTGAACTATACATCAAAAAGTTGTAAACTATGCATAGTATTTAATGAAAGAAGTTTGGACGACTAAAAAATTTAGAGCAGAAAAACGTGAAAACGTTTTAGACAAAAACTTAGCATCGTTTCAAACAAAAAAATTCTATTGCTATTGTCATTGTGTGCGTCAGAAAAAAGCTAATTTAAATTTTATTTCGTGTTTCGAAGCGCACTAAAATAGGAGGAAAGCGAGAAGGAGGTGGCGGGGTGGGCAGCAGAAGAAGAAAGAAGAAATTGCGATAGGTGGAACGAATAAATGGAATCGGCATTAGTTTTTTTTTTCCAAACTAACAAAAATGCCTAAAATTTTGAAACCCAACATATTTTGTCACATCACTTTTAAACTGTTCCAATAGAGGAATCTATCAAGTATTTTATTGCATTAAAAAGAGTGGGGAAAAAAGTGGGGAAAAAAGTTGAAGCAAAAAAGAGCACAAATAAAAGTGGAAACTAAAAAAGACGAAGGTTTATTTCTTTTTTCTTCTTTCAAAAAATGTTCTTTCAGCTATACCACTCTCTTTCCGGTTTTCATGCTCTTTTGCCTTCTTAACTATGATATCATTTTATCAGCAGTACACCATTAGCCGTAATATTTTTTAAGGATTATTAAAAATAATGTTTGTTTAACGCTCAATAGTTTCCTCTTTTTTGTGTACGTTTGAGTAGTACTAATTAGACTTAATCTTTCATCTCTTTTTTCTTTTCTCCCATTTCTTTGTTCGTTAAATAGCATTTAACCATTGTAAAATTTAATACATGTAATAAATCGTCATAAGAAAAGACTATTCTATCACTTCTGGTGCTTACTGTAACTCACTGGCATACACCACGAACACATTGTAGTTGGGAATTAATACTTCAGTATTTTTCAAAAGACTTAAAAGACAAAAAAGAGAGTAAAGGTAACGACCAAAAAAGAACTGTGAAGAAAATATGCTCACTTTTTTGACTTATACCATCTCACACTTAAAATATACAAGTCTTTTTTACAACCAAAACACTTCCAGTTTCTCCTTAATCTTTTTTATCTGTCTGTTTAATTAAATAAGCATACTTCTAAATTAATGATTACAGAACAGTTAAATAATTGAATTTGACGCAAATTCTGTAGCCAAATAACTGTTGATTTATGTATTAAACTTGTGGTAGATTCGGTTAATAAATGTCTTAAAACAGTTTTATTTCCATTTCATTTTCTTACGCTTTTAAAGATGTCTTTTTATTTCTGACATGACAATAACACCGCTAAAAAACTGTGTTCTTCTAATTCCATAATATTGCTTAGACTTTCTGGTTTATGCTCACAAAGTAAAAACTTTTTTTACCAGTAACAATTTAGTACTTTTACAATTAAATAAACTATTATTTTAGGAAGACAGCCAAAACACAACTTTTTTTTACTAATGAAATTATCTACTGAAGGAAAAAATAATCAAGAAAAAAACAATGAAGAATTACTTTAAATTTTGTTGACAAATAAAAAAATTAATTTTTTTTTCTAAGCAGCAACTTTTTTTATTTAAAGAAATGTTTTTCTTCTGAATTACAGTTTCGATATCATCTTTCTGTTTAGCGCAAAGAGAAAAATTAGCTGGTGAACCTCCAATTCTTTTCACATTTTCTCCACTGTCAATTTTGATTGTATTGGAAAACAGAAATTGACCACTATCAAAAAGTGGTTTTGTTGCATCTGTTCTTCTGCAAATACCTTATATGGTACCAAATTTAAAATGCTAGACATGATGAGTTTTCTAAGGTTTCAGCAAACAGAATTCCAGTTTCTACAACATTGGTTCAGTCCTAAAAAAAGACTTGTTTTTTTAGTCTTACTGGAAATAACTGCTTCTAGAAGACCTTTGAAAAGCCTATAATCAAATAAGAATGCAAAAAATTATTTTAAATAACAGCTTTTCTTTTTTATTAAAACCTGCAGTACAGCAGTCTCTTTTTTCAAATCGAAAACTAGTACCTCAAAAAATTAACACCAATATAGCCGAACATGTAAAGTTAAAAAGAATATTTGTCATTACTATTATTATCACTATTACTACCACCATTACCATTACCATCACCACCACTATTACCGCTATTAGTATAACTATTACCATCATTACTATAATTACTATTATTATTCTTACTGTTTTCCACCTGTCCTTCTCTTGTTTTCAGAATCAGACTCAAAATTTATGATAACCAACTTCAAGCAAAAAGTGTTTCTTGAATTATTTTTCTTCTATTTAACGAAATTTTTTACCGCAGCAAGAAGAAGACGAGTTCCTCTTTTGAAGAATAATGAAAAACGGATACGGAGATGAAAGAGAATAAAAAAATGCAGATAAAGACGTAAAGAAAAGTAGAAGTAAAGGTTGAATAA
>UXUI01000052.1:0-11062 GCA_900576705.1 Enterobius vermicularis | reverse complement strand
TATATATATATATATATATATATATGTTTATATAAATAAACAAATTTATATGTGTAAATACCAATAAATAAATAAACAATATATAAATTGATTACTGGAGGAATCGCCGACGACATAACATATTCAGCAAGTACAAAAGTTCTGTTTTTTTAAGTCTACAAATGAGTCGAACCAACTGAAAATGTTCCTTGGCTGATACCAATTATTAAGTTATACTAAAAAGTTATCTTTTGTTGGTCTTTTTCGTTTTTTCAAATTTTTTTGTAACTAACTTGATACAGCCATTTAACACGGCAGCAGAATAAAACTTTTAACAAATTTAGCTTACCAAACATAATTAAAACCATAGATTTTTACATTGAACAAAAATTTCTTTCCAAATTTTATCTGTAATCCAAGCTACATTATTTGGAGAACGAGTAAAAACAATAATACTGACATTCAAAAAAAACTGATGAAATTTTTTTTTGCAGTGAATACCCAAAAAAATAAAAAAATAAAAAATGAAAAAAAATTTGGGAGTTTTTACAGCTCTAAAACATTTATTTCCCCACGCCTTTTGCCCTTCCAACAATTTTGCCTCCATATGTGTGTGAAAGAGGTGAAAGGTGGAAACTCCGATGAAGCCTTAAAACTTTCCAACAGTCATTTCGCTAAAATTGCTGAGCTGAAAAAAAAAAATAAAACAGTACCTCTTCAATAGCCAGCAAAATATTCAGCTGTAATCTATACGAACGACTGTCAAATATCATGCAAAACTATCTGCCAAATAACACATCAACAACTCCCTTAGAACACGCCACCAAATTACATATTGATATCAACTAAGCTAACTGGTTGATAGTCTAAGCGGTAACAAATGTTACAATAAACTTAACTACAATCCGTGCTCCTCCTTTTTCCTACGATTACTTAAGCTGCGAAATTCTAGCTGTAATACCTGATGAACAACAACACCGATTGTGATAACCAAGCACCGTATAATGTATTTCCTCCTCTACTCCATACATGCCTTAAACTTCTACTTACGCTACTCCACTCACTACCCCTCATCACAACCGTCAGACAGCAAGTGCGCAGTTAAGAAAATTACGTCATTAAAATCAACGTAACTTGAGCAAGATATTTTTTTCCTGCCTCTCCTTCTCTTCTTCTATAACTTCAAAGTCCGTTAAACCACTAAGAATAATACCTGCTGCCACAAACACTAAATCAAGATAATAAAAGCCTTTGAAATCTTTATCTCCTTAATAACGATAAACACTTCTCAGTTCTTTTCCTAACCTGGAAAACAGTAAAGAGAAAAAAAAACAACGTCTACAGCTACAACCATATCGCACCCGCAAAGATTAAATTTATTCATCATAGGAGGCTCTATTGTACAAGTTAACTGAAAAAGTGACAAACCTCGTATTACAGAATATGACAAACAAACAGCAATTGTACCACAAAATTTTGAGGAGGATAGCAACCAATACGCTCACATCGCAAATACCCATTACCGTCCTATAATAAACTAAGAAGAAAAATATACTAAAACACAACCTTACAGATAAAAAACAAATTCCTACAACAAAACATTCATACAATGTCATTGAGAAGACTCTAAAATCCTTTTTCCCAGACCCTCTTTTATGTCATTATCAATCTTGATGTACAACAACAAGTGCAGCACAAAAATTAAAATGAATCAAATAAGTCTCACAGAAAATCCTAATGTTTAATACAATTAGCACGCAAAAAACAGTGAACAATTGATTCTCTTCCATCCAAAAATCAAGTATTACGCAGAGAAACTGCTACCAGTGCAGAAACACTTCAGAGAAAAAAGATAAAGAAAGCCGAAAAACAGGAATCGATGCAAAAGTAACCGCAATAACTCCTATTAACTGAGAAAATAAAGTAACAAAAAAAAGTAAAAAGACCACACTGAGGACAATCAAATAAAGTTTGAAAAATACAATTAAAAGAAATGAAATCTATAAACTTTATTCATGGAATGAAAGATTTACAGACATTTGCTTGAACAACAAATATGGCGACATAACAATAACTATAAAGTGCCTATTAACTGCTGGTAAATTTGGAACGTTCTGCGATGGGCAGACTAAAGCTATAACTTTAAACAGGAGAAGCACATATGAGCAAGTGAGGACCAGGCGTCAGCGCTGCAAACCAATTTAAGTAATGTAATGAAAAATATAGAAGCAATAAAAATATACGCAAGCCAAGCAGAAATGATTCCCAATCATTAACAGTGGTAACAGGTTTAAGTTCAAAAAACTAGGGTACCACTCAAACTCCAAAATTAATACGTCGTAAACTAATCTACCTGACTATTCGAATAATTATTTTCAACACGAAAAAGCGCGGAAACCAGTTAAAATTTTCGAAACTTTCAAAAAGTACAAGCTAGAATACTAACACCACAGTAGATAAAATAAAAGAGTAGGTGAGGAAATTCGAATGTACCACTTACCACGTCTTTGTAATCTTGCACGTTGACGTCTGCTTGGTCTTCTTCACCGCCGTTTTCTAAAATTTGCAGAACTAAAGAATTTTTAAACCATTCAACAAACGCAAAAAGTTGATATTGTAAAACATGAAACATAAGGCA
The DNA here is from genome assembly GCA_900576705.1 of Enterobius vermicularis. NCBI lineage: Eukaryota > Metazoa > Nematoda > Chromadorea > Rhabditida > Oxyuridae > Enterobius > Enterobius vermicularis. The sequence goes on along the minus strand of UXUI01000052.1, from coordinate 8,445 downwards.
CGTAGCATATCGATAAACTAAAAAAAAACAAGGATAATCAAAAGACAGATTTAAACGACAATCTTCGTTCATGAAGGCTTTAAAATAACCACTCTTCTTTCGAGAAATTTTTGCTCTTAACAACTTGAAAATCTAAAACTGAAAAACAAAAGTTGGGGCAAGAAACCAGACCTACACTAACCTTGAAACTCCTGTTTCTGTTTCAACTCATTTTTAGCTTTTAATTTTCCAATAAGCACAGATTCTGGCAACATTTTCGGTGGTTCAAAAATGATACCACCACGGTTAAACTGTAATTCTTCTTTTGCAGGATACAAACGTTCAAATTTCACTTTTTCGCCTTGGACGTACGGCTCTTTCGTAGTCGCAAGCACCTTAAAAACAAAGTCTCTAAGCAAGAGCGCTGAGTCTTAGTCCATATCAAGTGTTGTAGCTAAAAAACGAAGAAATACCTATGTCAACCAAAGCAAAGAAGGGAAAGAAACAGTGAAGTCAAGAGTAAAAGAAATTTGATAAAACTAACTGTTAATTGCGTAAAGACAAAAAAGTAAGCATCTACGTCCGAATCTAACCGCCAATATTTGGCAGTATAAAAATAATGGTCTTCTAATTCCTCTACCAACCAAAAGAATTCAAATAACATTCAATTGCTGAAAAATTAAGCTTCTTAGCTCGTTTCAGGATTTGAATCTGACCAGATGATAGTGAGAATATAATCGCTGTACACAAGCTGGCGAAGAAATGAGTGCGCCGAATAAACGTTTCACACTAAAATTTCTCTTATAATATTTTATAACTTCTACGATTCCATGTTTCGTGCAATAGCATGAAAAAACCAAACTTGTCATAAAATAAAATGCCCTCACAAAAGCTGCTAGATTACCCGTCATTTTGAACTACAGTAGTACTGACAAGTCCTAGGATAAAATTTCAATTACTTCTTCGAAAATATTGCTAGAAGTTTGTACCCGGAAAAACTGAAGTATTCCGGGACAGCCTAACATGCATCTACACAACTAACCTGTTACCAAATCAAAACAACTTCTAAATTCCAAACTACCAAACAAGAAAAGTCAGGATTACTTAGAGGACCAAAATGGTATGAATTCTTTGGCCTCTTTGTCACCAAATAAAAAAATACCTTTAAAAATCCGTAATCAGCAAAAAATACAAAGGCTTTATTTTTGACAGTAACTGCCACCAAAGACCCAAATTAGCTCGTCAAAAGGAATAGAAATCTACACTATTTAATTGAATGTGATAATACTGATTCTTTCGCTTACAATTTCCTTCTTTTCATTTTTTATTATTTTGCAAACGTAGATAATCATCAATGAAGCTCAAATATATTGCAACATTCAGGTGACTGCTTCTGAAGGCAATGGAAATAAATAAATAAACAAAAAATAAAAGTAAATGAAGAAAAAATCTGTTTGAACAAATGGTAATGAAGGAAACATGAAGGAAAATAAGACGAATAGAAAATGGCGCCAGACTGCCGCCTTCATCCCGAGAAATCTACGATTTACCAAGTGTCAGCCTCAAACGTTTCCCACTATTGCCTCAACCTCAAACATTTTCCACACGAAGCCTTAAACCGGCTCCGTGTTTTCTGCCGCTCAAAAACTGAAACTGTCACTTCCTCACCTTATTAAATGCTATAATTGTTCTGAAAAGTTACTTTTGGGACACAACTGTAACGGGTTCAAAACATTAGGTTTCAAAATAGTCTCTTTTTTGAATTCACTGAACAGTATAAACGAGTGTGAATTCAGCACAAGTCAATTAAAAAGTGCAAAGTATGCTTTAAAAAATAAAATCCATTCTTTCTTCTTCTAAAAATAAAAAATTTTGAGCGGAAACTGTTGCAAAAAATAAAGTTTTACAATAATAATCGCGTACGCAGCAGGAAGAAAAGAAACATGTACGTGATAAGGCCGTTAATGTACAAGAACATGCAAAAGAAATAGTACGAAGATGTATGAGGCCGAAAAGAACACAAGAAAAAGTTGTTGGGAAGGAAAGAAGCTGCTTTCAGATGTGATGAAGTGTGAAAGCATCCTCTAACTGGCCGCCTTCAACGCCTCTACAGTAGCACCGACACAGCACCAGCATTTCTGACTCCTTCAATAGCTCAGATTCTGACTGCTTGTTAACCGATCAGCTTAAATATGTCAATTCCAACTGCTGTTAAGTAAGTCTATTTTACTGTTCCTTTATTGCATTTTTAGGCATCTTTTGACCATAACTATACATTCACGTCCAGTCATAATTGTTAAAAAAAATATTTTTTTATCATCACCGTTCAACGAATTTACATTTCAAAACTATTTACATTTTTTAAAACTACAAGCAGTATCCAGTAAAAATTTGCATCCATCTACATTAAATATACAAAACTTCTTAATTTCTTGTCGAATTGCTACTTGGAACTTCGCGAATCATCTTAAAATAACAATGTAAGCCCGTTGAACATCTTGATAAGCTTATTACAACTTGTTGCCAACTGTCAAATCTTAAAGTGAAATCAAACACATCATTTGTAGGCAACGCTAAAATCTCGTGCTCAAAAACCCACTCTTCCATTTCAACACTCAAAAAATTTATTTCTATTTTAAACTTTACTTTTTCCAAACTAACCTACAAAAATAACTCAAACAACCATAACGGTGAGATTGCTCAACTAAACAAAGTTCACACACTGTAACTTTGATGTCAAAAAATCTCTACAATAAAATGCTTCCATTATACTTTAATAATTATATTTGAGAAAAAAGTAAAATTTTTTAAAGAGGTTGGAGGAAGAAAATAAGGAACTAAAATACCATTACAGTAATAAACAATAGAAATTAAAAAACAAAGGCTACTCAAATTTCAAAAATAATCCGCTCCATATGAAGTCGCTGAAGAAAGATGAGCTATGTGGTCAGGAGTGCGTTTAAATGTGATGTAACTGGACCAAATAAAATATTTTCATTACAGCATTTCAACTGTAAACAACCATATTTTCAATAAACAATACTTTCTCCGTTTTTCAATACTTAAAGAGAATTTCTTTTCATTTTTATGTCACATAAAATACTCGAAAAATCATCAAAAAAAATTTTTTTCAAGACTTCCAGTTGATTGTATTAATCCCTCGAACAAAACCCACTTAATATGTCGGGAAACTATACCCTCGCATCTAACTATATTAAGAAACAACTCTTTACACTCGTCAAACACAATTAATAACAAATAAGTGTAATTTATAAACCCGCTCCAAATGATCTCTAATGAAATTTCAGTGAAACTAACGACAAAGAGAAACCTCCTTATTCATATGTAGCCCTTATTGCTCAAGCAATCAAAGCGGCGCCCGACCGACAAATGACCTTAAACCAAATCTACCAGGTAAGTAACGTCGCTTGCAGCAGGAAATTTTTAAACTTTCATTCACGAAACAGGGAAGAATCTAGTAAAAAACACTTCTATTAACGAGAAAACTATTTTATATGGCACAGGGCTCCTATCATATCAAGATACATCCTCTTCTATTACAGCGATACCCCCCTTAACACAGTTCCAGAGAATCCCTTCGAAAAAAAAAAATCAAAAAAAAGTCCACAAAATCTCCCCTTAGTGAAGTCTTCATCCACCAATACCTTTATATTACAGTACATCGACGCAAATTTTCCGTATTATCGTAACTGTGAACCAAAACGACGCCAAGGATGGCAAAACAGCATTCGCCATAATTTATCTCTTAATGACTGTTTTGTAAAAAAACCAAGAGATGGAATTGGACCTGCAAACGATCGCAAGGGGAACTTCTGGACGCTCTCTCCAGATTGCGAAAACATGTTCGAACCCGGAAACTATAAACGACGGTAATCGATAAAGTCATCAGTTTAGATACCTCAACTTATAATTAGCAAAACCGTTTCATTTCTTTTTCTTCTGCGCAACTCCATGCAGATTTTCAATTTTGAATCTCCTCTTGTTAACTCAGTAGAAGATTTAAGTGCTGTTAGAAAAATGGAAAAACAGAAAACGTAATTGAATAAAGCTGAAACATGCCTGAAGAAATTGTTTCAATTTACAATATTTATCCATATGTTTCAATAAAGTTTAACAAAGAAATATTAGATACTTAGTGTCAAATTAATGAAATAGATCAAATCCAAGATTTCTGCCACTCTGATTTCTCCATTAAACAGCGCGAAAAATATTAAGTTAAACTGAAAAGATTCAAATAGTTCTTTCCAGAAAAAGGATGAAGAGGAATACGAGAAACAACACCACCAAGGAAAACCCAGAACTTCACGTAATTGATCCATCATTTTTCCTCCAAATGATGCAAAGACAAGCGCAACAGCAGGTAAGAAACCGTTTGGTAGAATAAAGCCACTACGAAAAATCGACCATAATGTAGAAAAAATCAACTTCAATCCTGTCCTACCTCTAACAAATCCCTATTGCGCCGATTTTACACGACTCACCAAACTCACAAAATTAATTCAGCATGAACGAACTTCAATATACTCACTAATTTAACCCAAAACGTCTTTATCATTTCAGCTCTTCGTACATCCTCCTGCCATGTTCGGTTTCCAAGAGGAGTCAGTAACAACCAGCACTACGGCAGAATACTGGTCACCGGTTGCGGACGTATTGGACCAAAAATCGTTTGTTTCGACTGAACAAAAGCCATTTGTAACCACTTCAAACCCACCACCTATCCCATACCGAAGTGAAGAGTACGTATCCCCATGGACAAGCCCACAAACTATTGTGCCTTTCAGGCAATTTGAAGAATCTTCATTACAACAAAGCTTTGAACAAAGATGCTCTAATATTTACCAGGTTCAATGACTTCACAACTTGTATCCATAATGCTAATAGCCTTAAGTCTTCTTTATGCACTTATAATTTTATTTTTGAAACTGGTAAAAAATGAATAAATTCTAATGAATTGCATATCCAAAAATTTCACAGTAATGCGAAACTGCTTTCAAGAGACTTCTTATGTTCAAGTGATCCCCTTCTATTAAGCTAAAAAAAGATTGTAAAAGTTTTAAACTCACCTTTATGGCAGAAATAGCACCAGCAGAGCTATTCATCAAATTCACACACTCCTCCAACTGTGTCTAAAAACAGGAACTACCAAAATCCCAAAAAAATGCAGGGTCAAGCCTTCAACAAACAAGACCACTAGAAGCTCACAGCGTTCTCCTGCAGCCCTGAGTCTAACGAAAAAAAAAAAAAACTGACCTTAGCTTCTTTTAAAGACTGTTCCAGCTTCCCTGCTCGTTCCGCTGCTACAGAATGTTTTGCCTAAAAAAATGCGCCAGAAAGACAGTTAAACAAGAAGAAAAATTCACTGAAGAAAAGAAAACACCCGGAACACAAAAGTAGTAAAACCAAAGGCAGACCTGCAACTGTGTTAGTGCTTCCCTTACGCTATCAGAATCGCCTAAAAACTCATATTTATATATACGTATATAAATATATAAATAAATAAATGAATATATAAACAAATGAATATATATATATATTTATATGTAAAATCGTAGGTAAGGTTCTCCTAACGCATGATAAAAACTAAGTAGTGAGGGAAAATAAAACTGCACTTTGCTGCTTTGCAGCTACGATTACTCATACTAACAATCTTACTAAGTGAAAGCTATGAAAACCAGTCGTTTCAACCAGCAAGTGAAAAAGGAACTTAAAGACTAGCACCGTTGAATTTCGAGTCTGGTGAAAGTGGTGCTAATATCACGGAAAGTTCGCGAAAAGTAGCATTCAGCCGCTCATTTTCATTATTACACTTCTCTAGGTCTATCTGAAAACAAGTTGAAAAAAAAAATCATTTGAAAATTCCATCTTCCTCCTCCAAAGAAAAAAAAAACACAAAGCAAGACAAGAAAATAAATTCCTATTCTTTTTCAGCAAAGTGACCATGTTTGGAAAATTACCACTTTTGGACATGAGGCAACTGTAACAAATTTAGCCATAACTAAGACAAAGGTAACAAAAAGCAAAAGAGAAATGGAACGTAAATGAGTACTGACACCAAAAATGACTTTATAGACTTTGTTCTTGAAAATCCTCTCTCATCTTACAACGAAAATGTAAGAAACTGCATTTTAAAATACTGATCTAACACCGAAATTTGATATTTCCAGTGAATTTTAAAAAAATTTTGCTAAGTCCGTGGAAATGGTGCTGCAAAGAAACAAATTTTATATTAAAAATGACATACCAAGTGAAGTGATTTTGCCACTTCTGCAGATCGTACTTTCTCCTCACATTCTGTAAAAGTTTACTTGCAAATTAAAGACTTAAAACGAAATAATCTTGTCTACTACAGAAAAGCCGATATGAAGTGAAGGAACTTAAAAAACTAAAAAAGAATGAAATCCAAATCTGATCTATTATTAAACTGCACGAAACCTTGCAAAGCGACCTCGTCTTCTGAAAGTTTGTTTTTGAGAATAATTTCAGCTTTCCGATTTCTTTCAACCATCACTGAAAAAACTTGAATGAGAACTAATAAAGCCGACCAACAAGGGTATGCCGTATAATTTATGTGAGCCTTTTTATTTTACACCTATTTTACAATTTCTCTAAAAATTAGTCGTGCATTTTTACTAGTACTGAGAACCGCATCTCACTCCCCTCATCCTTTTATTTAACTCACTACTTCGACCGACCTTCCTTCTCCCTCAGTTTTTCCTCTAGGTTTCCATTCCCCCTTTCACCTTTGGATACAGTCCAGAAAAGCATGTAACCAAAATGATACAATTAATTTTCTATTACTGCCATTTCTTAACCATAAAACCCTTCCTTAAACTGTCTGTCGCTTTTAGTATGGTGTAGTGCAGTATATTAAATGAATTTAAATAGCAAGAACAACGGATGAAAACTGAAGGATTTTCTCAAACACATTTTCTAACTAAAGGCAATCAAAAATAACCGAAAAGCAATGTCTAACTTTCTCGCATAAAAGCGATCAAAAGCGCTATACAATCAGGATGCAGTAATTACATAAATTGATTTTCAAGATGAATTCAACTGAAGCACCCTGCAAACACTTCTACTTTCTTTCTCCTCTTGGGAATAACAAGTTCTGCTAATTTTCATACAAATTTAGATAACATTAAGAAACTAACATTGAAGCTGTGCAGAAAGACCATCTGAATAAGCAAGTAACTCCGTATACTTATGTAACAACAGAGAATACTGGTGCCGATAACTCTGATACTGGGATGCAAAAAGAATAAAAACTGCGACAGAGACTACACAAAGTGCAAAGCGAGACCACAATACAGCTCGAGCTGTCATCCCATTGCTAAAATGTTAAAAATGGACATAATTTTAAATAATGTACAAAATTTTTCTTAGAAAAACAATAAAACGTCTTATTATGCACATTTTATCAAAAGCGTCGCTGCACTATACCAGTAACTATTGAAAATGATTAATACAGTTCAAAAATAAATAAAAAATAGATTTATTTCCAATGATGGATGCAGTGATGACACCTTTAATGTTTTTCTTTCGTAGCAACCATAACGTTATAGTTTTGATGTAAATTCTATAAATAAATTCCAATAATTTTTACAACTCTTACGCATAAAACGCCCAATTAGTAGTGCCAAGATCAATAAATATAATGGAATTGAAAGATATATGCTTACTTTTTTCTTACTTAAACAAAAAACCTTCAAGCAACTCAGAATAAAACAAATATGAGGGAATCAATGATTTCTGAACTCAATCGTAATGTCATAACAGTAACAACAATCTGTACCTCCTTTAAAATATGACTGTTCTACGACCAGATAATCATTTTTTTGATCATAACCGGCAATCCAGTAAAATATACCATCGATTCTCCTGTAATACAGTAAACATGATATTGGGATGTTGTCTTAATATAATATCAAAACATACTAAAGTATACTGAATTTTTTTCAGCCAGCAAATAATGACATATCATTCCGATATATGTAAAACAAAATTTAAAAAAAAAAGACCATAACACTTTTTCCTTCCTCTAAAACAATAAAGCATTCACAAGAATAAACATCAGGCATTACGACGCCAAAGAGGAAACACGAGTAAAGTTAGAAACAGGTGTAGTTAAAAGACAGAAAAAGAATTTGGAAGGAACTTTCTTGTAGCTATACGGTCATTTAAATTTTGTTATTTATACTGTGTTCATTTTAAAGCTTTGTTTCCAGCAATTTCAATCATAAAAGTATATAAATATAAATAAACAAATATATATATTTATTTATGTATTTTTCTATTTACTTTATTTTTTATTTATTTTTGATTTCCCACTTTTCTTCTAAGCCGTTTAAAAACCGCATGACGAATCATCAAATGAACCTTTTCAGCATATAACCCATAATCACAGAAAAAAGTAAAGAAATCACTCAAACGATATATATATAT
>UXUI01000051.1:0-11137 GCA_900576705.1 Enterobius vermicularis | reverse complement strand
TTTCGTTCACATTTTTATAATAAATTGTTTGCTCTGTAGTTTCTCTAAAACCAGAGGAAAACTCAGTACAAATGTTATTATTGAAAACGAGTACTGTAGATACGACAATGGTTTTCTCAAAAAGAAACAACGAAACAATGACCTTATATGCTTGAATTAACCTAATTAAGATTGCTATATGCGATGTGAAGATAAGATAAAGTTTGGTTGAAAAATAAAAATCAGAAATTAATTTTAGAAGAATCTTGAATTTTAGCTTTTTTTAGCACATAAAAGCGTTAAAATTAGGGATACAACGCCATTGATTGACTACTCTACTCCGGCGTTGAGGACACGTTTACAAGTATATTTAAAAGTTAATAACGTCAGAAACTGAATTTGTTTGTGTGTTCACGCAGCCGTTTCTCTAAAAACATGTTTTTCTTTTTGTTAGAAAATTCAGCTTTACCTGAAAAAAAATGTCATAATTCTATAGAAGAAATGGCAATAAGAGTAAACCGTAGAGCTTTTAAATTTGAATATTCTGTCATAAAAACTACGTTTTGTATTATGATTAGGAGAGGGGTGACGGTGGAGATAAGCAACAATACAAATGCTAAGGCTGACAAACAGATGACCTTCCCCATTTTAACGTTGAAATCATCAAATTCTTTGATTTTGTGATTATGTGCCTGCAAAACACGATGGTACACTTCAACTGCTGCTTGTATTCCAATTTCAAGCACTAATAACTAGATTATTTTTTTTTTTGTTCTATATATGCAAAGCCAACTGCACTTAACTTTCGCTTGTAAAGAAGGCTTAGAAGGCAAAAATAAAGTCTAGAAACGACGCTGCTAAAGATGCTTACAAGCGATACTGCATCCGGTAATATTTTTTTGTCGTTTATAAGTTAAGTTTTAGTTTTAAGTAACGGCAATTAGAATACTTACTGCTACTTAGTCTATATGCAAAGCTTGAAACAACAGGTATGGTCCAGCGTAAGTTGGCTGAAATAACTCAATTATTCGACCTGTTTTTTGGTGCTGCATAAGATGCTACTCTCTAAAGTTATAAAAACTAAAAAGTACGCTTCTTACTTTATAAACTGACAAGTGAATAATTACTTTTTTTGCCATGATCACAACTGAATTTTCCCTTTTTTTGCATACTTTCTTAAATTTTAACATATTTAGTGTGATAAGACAAGAATTGAGGCTTTATTATAATGATTTGACAACAAGTGAAACTAATTTTATTCAAGATAAGATTGTTTTCTTTGTGCTACAGCTCTCATCTAGTTTCAGTTGTAATAACGACAAGACTAACCAAAAAATATAAGATAGTGTTATGAAGAATTTTATAGTCGCACTCAAAAGTTTTTTGCTTATTACATTTTCTGTGTAATCGCTCTAGTTTTTCGTATAAACAAATATTTTTGACAGTGTCTGTGTCAACCCTTGTCGGCTATTATTTATATTTTTGTCACAGTTTGGTGGTCTGGAAAAAAGTTAGGAGTTTACTTACTGTGATCAAATGTTAGTTGTTTCAATTTTTTATTAATTCGTTTAATTATATTTTGCCAAAAAAAGATTTAATTAAACTTATGGTCTTTTTTTTAACTTTTCTAATTTCACTTTCTTAATTTTTCAATAGTCAGTTAAACATCAAATGAAGTGAAAACTGATTACACAGAAATTCTTGAACTATTATTAAGTATCGGTTACTCGCCTGTATTGCTAGAAATTCAGATTTTCTTTGTTACATACAGCGGTAAAATCAAAAAAAAAATTACTGATGAGAACACATCTATTGAGACAGAAACCTTTATAAAAGCAAAATTTTTACTAATGATACACTTCCGTCAATTAAAATTTCCTGTTTTTCTAGCTATATATCCAAAACATTTCTTATTTTTTCATTCTTTAAAAGATTGTTTTGTTCTTAACAGTTCTGTCACAGATATGCTTTTCTTTGAAATCATATTCTTGCAGTACAATTTTTTCCTTTTTAAATTTGTAAAATCGACATTTTTTAAAGAAAAACTACAAAATTTCTCTTGATTTTTCTTTTTATTTACTTTATTATTTTGCTTTTGACCTAAAATAATAATTTGTAATAATACTTAAACGAAAATTCTGATGTTATGTTATGAAAGCAACCGAAGATGTTTAAACTTTTCTCATTGGTTCTTGACCGCTTATGATATATTTAATATAAACACTTAATAACACTTTTTTCTAACCACCAGAGAATTATGAAAATTAGTTTTAGAATATGACAGAATATTCTGAAAGTTTTAGGAATTAATGCTGTTTGTAAAACAAGGTTTTTTATCGTTTAAATAATTTCAGCTTAAGTGTTAGCTGTTAATGGATCATAAATTTTTTATTGAAAAGCTAACCGCCTAAATAATTGTTTTTAGGTCTTTAGGTAGTATAGATTAATTTTATAAACATCATAATATTTTATCACTTCATTTTCGCTTAAAATTGTATTTAATGTCTAAAAAAAATTTTTTCCTAAATCAATGTAATCAAGAGGTCAAAATTTTATCTTTTGTTACTTAATATTTGATTACTTGAGACTAATAGATAAGACAAAATTAGAGAAAGTTGTTTAAAAAAAAAAAAAGGTGATTAACTGCTGAACTTTACTTTGATATTTCAAGGCAACATTTTAGAGGCATTCTCACATCTTGTCTAAATTTGTTAATTATATATAACATACAGCAGTGAGAATAAACAAAAGCAAGTCTTTTGGCTTTTATTCTTCTCAAAATACGTAATTTTTATCTAAATATCTTTCTGTGCGTACTGCTTTTAGTGAGAAAAATGAACAAGTAAGCAAAATAATAAAGAACAAACAGTGCTTATTCTGTCTGCTCTTGTTTATGTGTTTGTAAGAAATTTGTTAGTAGCTTGGAGAACTAGCTCATAGAAGGTTATTCTTTTATTTTTTTTTATAATTTTTGATTTTTTTGTTTTAAATTAATGTTGATTATTTAAAACATTATTTTTTATTTTGGTAGTATTAATGGTGATGTGCCTAACTTTCTTGTTAGATCTAGGCATCTATTTAATCAGGTTTTTCTTTCTGGAGAACTGGTCATGAGTTACATTTAGAAATATGCTGAAACTGTTAACCAACAGACCTTACTGATACTCTAAATTGCATTTTCTTCAATGTTCTAATTCAAATTTTTTTGCTGCTTTCTTATTATATAAAACCATTTCTATGAGGTCTTTTTGTCACTAATGGTGAAAACAAATAGATGCTTTTTTTTTTTTTTTTGAGTTGCTCTCTGCAAAACTTGTAATATACAAATCTTAAACTCTTTCTTTGCCAAACTTAATTGTAAAGATATTTCGGGCAATCAGAGAAAAAATAGCAAAATTTTTTGAAACTGTGTAAACTGTCATCTTAGTAAAGTTGTCAGTAAGCTTCAGTAAAATTGCCTGGGTGCTATGCAACTACTCATTAGTCTCTTTATTATATTTCAGAAAGAAATAAAATAGATTTTTGTTTAATTTTCTTTACTTTTTCAAATTTAAAAAATTTTTCTTATTAGATATAAAAAGCTAAGCAACTTTTCAGTTATCTGGTTCTGATGTAATAAAGTTTTTTTAAATAATCAGTGAGAAAAATTTGATGAATCTTTTTTTTGAAGGTTTTTCCAAGATGTGATTACTAATTAGTGTTTTAAATTAACTGTTGTTATTAAAATTACTGCTTTTCACTGTCATTGCTGCCTAGTGTGACGTAATTAAAACATACAGAGCAAAACAGAAATCCATAATATCGATAGAAGTTTCAGTATTTTCCTGGAACAGTTACGTAAACTTTGGGACACTTTTCTTTCCAAGTGAACTACTTCTGAAGTAAAACCATTTACCAAGAAAGCATTGCGAAACCAAAATTATTTTTAACATAAATTGTTTTTTGATTCTGATTCTTTCTACTTTTATTATTATTTACATATTGCATTTGTAATGAAGACAAATCAAAGTTTTTGGCTGATAATTTTTTTGCTTGAGGTTGATAACTGTTTGTATGAAAATATTTTCTTTGTTTTCTCGTTCTTTTTTGTTCTTTGCTTTGATTTAACAATTTCAAAATGAGTTTCTAAAACTAAAAATTAATGAAGCTTTGGAAGGTGAAATTAGAGAAAGGATGGTTTTAAAAAAGTATATTAGAGGTTATTCCATGCGGTGATTCCAGTTTTAAAACAACCTTTAGAGTGTGAAAAGTGTAACAGCTGCAAAGGATCTGGCTAATTTTCACGTAATTAATGGACAGTAAACACTAATTGGTTGTGCTTCTCAGTAGCGCAAAGCATGAAATTTAAATCTTGAAAAGAACAGCACTAAGGAGTTTGCTGTTTGGGACCGATTGTGCGGCAAATACTCTTGAAAAATTATTTAAAGAAATGCTGAAATATAGACTGGTTTACGAGAAGGCTTAGAGAGGTGGCAGAGAATATCATAAGACTTATTTTCAGAAGTGGGTGGAAGGTGGTGATTTTGTCACATGATAACAATTTCATGTGTCTTCAAGTATCTTGTTTATCAATTGCCGGATTTCCGGCAACCATATCCTGCAATTTGACTGCATTTTGGATTTTAGCGTATTCAGGTCAATAAAATATAATCTCATTTTCTAGAGTTTAAAAAAATGTGACGTTTCAAGAGAATCTGTTAGTGATTAAGTGATTCACTGTCTAAACAAAATTGTCTCATTAAAAAGCCATTTGGATAGTTATTTGTAGATAATTAGCAGCGGTGAGGAATTCTTTGTTTACTGAAATATACTTTCTTACTTAATGACTGAATGCTGAATAGAAAAGCCAAAAGATTCTGTGTTATACAGATGTACTTAGTCATGAGTGTATGGTTGTTGCGAAAATCCATGAAGTTACACTTTTTTGGGATTTATTTACCAGTTTATTGCCAATGACTGACTGTAAAAAATAAGTGATTTTATATATAAACTATAAAATCTTCGAACAGTAAGTCTTGGTTTAAGAAATACTAATTCAATTCGGTGGTTCTTTAACTGCATATCCAACTTTATAAGGGCACTGCTTCAACAGTAATTCTAAGGATCAATTTAATTATAATTTGTCCACTGCATTTTTATGTGTCAGTATGTTCGATTTATCTGGTATACTGCAGCTCCTGATGAGGATCCTCTTTACAGCAAATCCGAATACCCCTTTTCCAGAATGTTGGCGATGTCAAGCGGAGCTTACAATCCCAGAAACGTGGCACCTGATAATTCTTTTGAAGCAATTACTGAAATAACCTCTAGTTTAAAGACGAATCTCCACGTTGATTTTCAAAACACTCCATCCAAAGCCGTTCGGCAAATGACCATTGAAGAAGAAAGAAGCGGTGAATACTTTCGGTAACAAAATGTTTGATTTCTAATTCAGACAGTGGGTTAATTTATTAGAATAAAATAGCTCAAAATGATTCTATTAAGGCAGGAACAAGTACTGGAAATTTTACCATCGATGACCTACTTGGAGCATTTGAGTGGCTTAAGGATATCCGAGCCCCCATACCTTGTTCGGAAAACTGGAATCATTTGTACAATTGGTTAGCAAACAACAAGATCAAAAAACAATTCTTCTCAAAAAAACAGCTTTACTAACCGAGACTTGTGCTTACAAAAAGCTTTTATCTTAGGGCCTGTAAGTCGAAGCGTAAAACTGTTACAAGCGATGATACAGAATGGAATGAACATTGCGCGGTTAAATTTCAGTCATGGATCTCATAAAGTATAATCTTCTAGTAGCTCATCGTTTACAATACAGAATAACCATTTGTTTGCTATACCTTAACATCATTTCGTCAATTTCAGTATCATGCGGAGACAATCGCAAATATTCGTGAAGCTGCAGAAAGTTTCAGTGTTCCACGTATAGTAGCCATTGCTCTTGATACAAAAGGACCCGAAATACGCACTGGAATCATAAAAGGAGTAAGTCAGATGTAACTTCAAATTTAATTTAAACCTGAATCTTTCGGTCAAGTAAAAATCTTTATGCACTTTTTCTTGAATTCATGAAGCAACTTATTGCCACTGTTTAATTGTCAAGAATAAAAATAAAAAGTGTACGCTTCTACATGCTAGGATGAAAGAGCGGAAGTGGAGTTGGTGAAAGGAGCCACCGTCTGTATCACCACCGATCCAGCTTTTGAGAATTGCTGCACAGCCAACTACATATACGTGGATTACAAGAACATCACCAAAGTTGTGCGAGTCGGTTCGAGAGTTTTCATCGATGATGGTCTTCTGTCACTTATAGTTGAAGAACTAGGTAAGAATGCCAAATCGTTTAACAAGTTATTAAGGTGCTGTCTGGCTTTGTTTACCTGATACAAGAAACTTCTTTCTTTTTGTTTCTCTACATTAATCTCATTGTTTCGTACTGTACTTTGTAGAGTTTTTGATATTTTTAATGTTTTCTAGCAAAATTTTGAGTAAAGTTTCTTGCCATTCTATACTTTATAAATGGTGCAAACATCCAAATCGTATGTATTTTCTAATTATATCTCATTTTATGACTAGACTATTTTCAGGCAATGATAGCCTTATGTGCACTGTTGAGAACGGCGGTACTTTGGGAAGTAAAAAGGGTGTTAACCTTCCCAGCGTCAAATCTGATCTTCCACCAGTTTCTGAAAAAGATGTGCAAGATTTGAAGTTTGGTGTTGAACAGGTACTCATTTATCTTATGGTTTACTTCTTTATGTGAAATTCAAATACTGACAAGATAAATCTAAATGAATGAAAATTCAGGGCATTGACATTGTCTTTGCTTCGTTTGTTAGAAATGCAGAAGGAATACGAGCCATCAGGAACATTCTAGGTGAACAAGGGAAGCATATCAAAGTTGTTGCAAAAATTGAAAGTGAAGAGGGAGTCTCTAAGTAGTTTATCTGCTCATTTTTCCTCACCAGTAATCTAATGCAGATATTTGTGAATTGAAGTATAAGTAAAATCTTACGATCTTTGTGTAAAATATTTATACATTTAGTGCTGACGAGATAATAGAGGTATCGGATGGTGTTATGGTTGCAAGAGGTGATTTAGGCATTGAAATTCCACCAGAGAAGGTCTTCTTAGCTCAGAAAAAGTTAATTGCGAAATGTAATATGGCAGGAAAACCAGTAATTTGTGCAACGCAAATGCTCGAATCAATGATAAGAAGACCAAGGCCAACAAGGGCGGAAGGTGGTTCTTTTTGAGTTTTTTGAATTTACAAGTCTATAATGACTATTGTCTACCTTATTTTTAAAAACCTGTAAGCAGCTTTAAAATCTGTTTATGAATTTTAAATGAACTTATAAATGTTGCACTAGATCCTTTTTGGCTTCACGTGTAATAACAGTTAAGGCAGTGATGTAGCGAACGCAGTTCTCGATGGTGCAGATTGTGTTATGCTTAGCGGTGAGACTGCAAAAGGGGAATATCCACTAGAAGCACTAAAAATAATGCATTTTGTAGGCGTTTGGTTTCATATATTTTTCTGAAATTAATCTTTAATTCCTGTTTTCAATAACAAAAAAGTAACTTCAGCTTATTCAACGTTGAAAAAAAATTTGAACGTTATTGTGAGTTGGCTTCTTTTTTTACCACTGGGACCCTTGTGCGGATTATATCCTAGAATGTTTCTGGTTCAGGTTTGTCGAGAAGCCGAGTTAGCAACATATCGAGTAAAACATTTTGAAGAGATACTTCGGATAACACCAAGACCAGCGTACACTGACGTAGCTCATACTATTGCTATTGCAGCAACCTCAGCGGCCGTGTCCTGCCACGCTAGTGCTATTCTACTGGTAACTACTACTGGACGGTAACTTCGTTTTTGGCGCATCGCTACTTCTTTTGAACTCTTTATGCTTTACGCCTGCTTTTCAGTTTCCACATTCTAAAAGTTAAACTGATACTGAGTTATACTTCAGTTTTGTCGGTCCAATAGATGTTCCGTACCGGAACAATACTATACAAAGTTTTTTTAGCACCGCTGCTCTAGTTTCTCGATATCGGCCTCCTATCCCAATTTTTTCTATTTCACGTAAATCTTATGTGGCGAGGCAATTACACCTATATCGTGGTGTATTTCCTCTGCACTATCAAGGTTTTAATTATGAAGTTATTTTTAACTTGTTTTGAGTGTTTAAACAATTAAATTTTTGTCGTTAAACAAAATACAACTTGCTTGATGCTGCAGTTAGTTCTTGATCAGTAAACAGAAAACCGTGTGAAACTTTCTGGCACATCATTTGTTAACAAGGAAGTGTATAGCGTGGTTACATATCGTTGTGAAACCAGGTGATATTAAAAAGCCGATTTAGGAAGTCGGTGTGAGGATTGGCCTACCGACGTGGATAGCCGAGTAAATTATGGTATATCTGTTGGAAAAGAACGAGGTTTTATCCACAAGGGCGATTTGTTAGTTGTAATTACCGGATGGAGACAAGGTTTTTGGTTTGTTCATCTTTATTTAGGCACTCCCCTATTCTCGCCAGCAGCAGTAGGACATTCTATTTTTATCACTGAAAATTTCTTATCCATTTTATTTAACTAAAGGAGGTGTCTCTGCTAATTTTAATGTCAGTATCTGTCAGCTTTAAATATGAATGATTTCATTACAATTGTACTTATACTTACTTATACTCTTAAAAGATTAAATAGGACTATTTTAGGCGAAGGGAATACCAACACACTAAGAATAGTTACTGCCCCGTAAAGGAAGTCCATTGTGTTTGATGATTTAAAAAAAACTACTGTGTAACGCAGCCCACTTTTCTTGCTTCTTTTTGAACCTACCTACTTGGACGTCAGTACTGTCTCACCATTTCTTACAGCAATGTTATCAATTATCTGTTCGTGTATGCAACTGATTTGCTTTTCTTCATTTAATATTCAATTCTGGACATTTCATTTAATAAATTTTATTTAATTCAAGCCTGGTATAACTAACACAAAATAAAGGTATCTAATGCTCTGTTATCAAGACAGATCATTTTGACAGGCGGTAGTGAAGAAAATGTGGTTATAGAACATCATCTCGAGATAAACATCTATAAGGACTCATTTTCCAGTGAGTAACTAGCTGGTCGGTGCTGCAAAAATCATATTCAAAAACAAGTTTTAGCAATTTAACGTTAGTTTTTGACTCTATTGAAAGCTAGGCGTGGTTCCATAATTCCTTTACCGTTTACATCACAGCTCTTTTTTCGCACTCTGCTAAGCAGTCTTTAATAACTCTTTTGCCACTTTCTCCACCTGAATGCTCCAACATAAAAGTTTCAAAGAGCGGTAGCAGCCCAGCCAAGTAAGGCTGTTAGTAAATGGAAGGTGGTAACAATTAGTAACGATTAGTTGACTCCATCCACGTTTTTTCTCAAGAAGAAATACTATTTTGTCCCAACCTTCTCGGTAAACGATGGCAGTTTTGGTGTAAGGTTCCTTCTGCCTTCTTGAAAATGCTTGCCACGAATGTTCTGAAGGTTACCTTAGCTTGAGGCTCAAAACAATATTGCCGAATTACGCTGCAGACAGTGGAGCATTCGGCAAGATGCCGGTGACACAATTTCAAGTAGTCCTTCATAGCTATTCTTGAAGAATATTTCATGAGTTGACGGCCGTTGCCCTCATGGACACAAATTCTTATGTCCTCGTTTCCTACATTCAATACCTGTTTACCTATCTGAAAAATCTATACACCTCTTCATAATTATTTCTTAAAGTTCTAGTTCCGGTAGAAACCTTTCTGATTCTTAGTTCCAGCACTAAACTAGTTCTGGTGCTGCAATATAGTTTGCCCTTAATAAATTCACACAATCAATTAAAAGTTCGTTAAAAACGGCAAAAATTTTCTTACAAACTCAGCAGTGAGCGGGGAGGTCCTGGAAGAAACGCATGCGAAAACAGACTGCGGAACTGCTTGAGAAAAATGTCAAGAAAAAGCATTTCTTAGTTGTAATACTGCGCAAAATACAAGTTGATGGGAACTGAAACCCACAACAAACTCCTATTTAAGATGATTCCTTCACCGTTGATTTGGTGGGCTGCTGTACTCAGCACTGCGTACACTACAAACTATTCAAATTCGACGGCGTTTTGTATTTTTCAACGGCAACAAGCTTATTAAGCTAAGCTGCTAAAGCCCTCAGAATTGATACTCAAACAGCACTGAATATTTTGCATCACTTGGTGTTACTCGCATAACCTCGCCGCTTGATAAGCTCACTCACATTTGCGTGCTCGGGTCGGTTTTTTTTTTTTTCAAATAAGCTTCCTGGTACTCACGCGAACCAGTGGTCCCTCGCCCTCCCTCTCTAAAACCTTCCTCAAATAGGACGACAGTTCCGTCTTTCCAGTCACAGAACAGCCCTTTATCACTGTAGCGTCACTCTGTCAAGGGAGCCTAAAATCGCTTAGTTGCGAAACATTTAGGGCCGTATAAGCAGCATTTCTCTTAATTCTAGCAGTTTATTAAATTTGCTGTCGTGGAAGACGCGAAATGGCCGGTTTCGAATAAACTGCAGAGCGCACAGCGCTGAGAACACCGCTTCAGTAGGTTATTCTTGAAAGAACCATTGTGGAAAAAAATAAGCCGCTGCTTTGAGCTGCAATCAGCCCAACCTTTCTCCAGCATTACAAGTTCTGCAAAATCTGTTTTAATCTTAGCTCCGGACACACCAGAGTGAGGCCACAAAGTCAGCATTAAAGAAATTCAAAAATATTGTACGGCAAAACTAGTCACGTCAAAATTTTATGTGTGCGCTTCCGGCTGTCCGTCGCGCTTGAAACAATGAAACGTTTGCCGTACTTTCCTCAAACTGCTTTGCAGTTTTACAAGAGCTGTCGGTTCCTTGACGACACGACAACAGAACAGCTTTGAAAAGCATATTCAGCTGTTTCTGCATAATTTCTGCATAAAGTGCATTGCAGTTTCAGAAGAGCTGACGGTTCCTCGACGACACGGCAACAGAACAGCTTTGAAAAACATTCAGCTGTTTCTGCATAATTTTAAAGAGCGAGCAAGGCCGCTATATCATATGTAATATATAATATATTATGTGTTATATATAATGTATTATATATGATATATAATATATAATATATAATATATAATATA
>UXUI01000050.1:0-11249 GCA_900576705.1 Enterobius vermicularis | reverse complement strand
ATAAGATGCAGTATAGTCGTATAGTCGCACACTTTTTTACCTCGACCTCTCAGATTTTTTTTATTTTTTCTCTTCTTGTAACACTTGATACCGGACTTTGGAGAATCCACCTCAAAAAGTGCGTTGACGGCTTTTTTTATTTTTCTAAACCTCTAAAAAAAACGCAATTTACACTCGAGATGTTCACCTTTAAAAACTTGCAGTTTTCTTTATTCGCAACAAATTTTTCGCACTTTTACTCCGCTTAAAGTTATTCAAAAAATAATGAAACACTTACATTGGTAAATTTTATTTTTGTCTGAAATAACAAAAAAAAATCTAACCATTTCTTCACAAAAAACGACATTTTGAATTTTTAAAAAAGATGTATTCTTTAAAGAGATATTTTTTACAAAACACATAAAAAATTGCATGATAGTATCCAGAGTTATGGTGCGGTTAGTGACAGCAGACTGTAAAAACCTCTAATTGAAAAAATTCCAGTACTCGCAATCAAAAAACAGTATTGAGTGTGATTTATTTAGATTGAAGGAGTTTGGTAAGCAGGCAGAGCGGTACAAACCTAAAAAGTGGTCATAATTGTGACTTTTTCTAAACAAACTTTGCCGGATTGTTCAAAAGTAAATAAATTTTAAGTAATTGTCTACTAGTGAAGTCCTTAAGGTAAAGAGTTTTAGAGTAGATGAAGAGTACATGTATTATTATAATTAATGAAATCCTAGCTGAAACAAAGGTCCTGTTATTTGGGAAAGCTCCAAAACGCAGCTTCAGTCAGGAGTTTTTTCTTCGTTTGGTCTACTGTCACTGATCGCACTGTAGCTCTTGACGACAAAAGTTACTACCTTGTAGCTTTTATAAATTGTGCAAAAATCACGTTCTTGAAAATAGTACTTTTTTTTGAGTTCAAAATGTTCTTTCTCGAGAAAAAACATTTTGAATTCTCAAATTTTCGTTTAAAATTCGCCAATATAAGCGTTTCACCATTTTTCTGAACTGCGTTTCTTTTTCGCACTTTAGAACGATTTAACTTTGCCGTCAGTGCAATTTTCGAGGTGAACTCTTTTGATTTCAAAGTCTGGTACGGAGTGCTACAAGTTGGCAAAAAAGGAAAAAAATCTGAGAGGTTGAGGTACAAATGTGTGCGACTTCACACGGGATCGCCCACACAAATTTTTTGAAGTAAAAATTAGAAAAAAACAAATACGTAAAGAAGCGACAAGAAAAGCTTAGTATATCTTCTTAGATAAAAAATAAGCTTTTAAAAAATTTCTTGCAGCAGTTTGTTTTATGTGCGTGTTATCTTAGAGTTTCTTTTTTTGACAATGTTAGCGATTTCCCCCAAAAAAAAATATAACTGAATAATTGAAGGTTAGAAAAGGTGGAAGAAATTTTTGTGCAAAATCACCTCGTTAAAAGAGGAAAATTACTTTAAGACTTCTCTTAGGTAGCAAAACCGTTTATTAAAAAAAGGTTCGTTGTCATACACCCATGAAATTGCAGGTCCAGCTATGCTTTGCTAATCTTCTGGCTTTTGATGCGCGGTATTTGTGGAGCAAGTTTAATGGTTGCAGGAATTTATCGTTTTGTGCTTTATAGTGCAATGAATCCGACACTTGTTTCAAGTAAATCATGTTTTTACCAGGTTGCGTTTCCTCTTTACTATTTTACGTATCAATTATTTTGCATTGGATAGAATATCTGTAAATTGTTGTTAATCAATGAATTTTTTCTGCTTCAACTTAAACCGCATTTAGAAAAGTCATCGATAAAGTTTTATTTGCCCTTTGTTCAAAACTTAAGTAAGCCATAAATTCTTACAGTCAACTGCATTCCTTGAAATATGGTCAAAGCAAGCCTCAAGTGCAGCCATGTTGGCAAGCAGTGTTGATCGTTTGTTTATTGTAGTCAACCCAATATTTTATTTTACCAAGCAGCGAATTATTGTAAAGCTTCTTATCACGTTATGTATTGTTACTCCCAGCATTATGTGCGGAACGACGACTATTGTCGAGTTTACGCTTCCAGACCGATTTGTAGAGAAAATTTGTGTGTAAGTTCAGCACTAACTTTCGCTTCATGTAATTCTAAAATGTCAATTTACTTACAAACCTTATTTTACTTCTGAAAACTTAAGGAACCAAGAATGACCTCTCTACATTTACAGGCACAGTTTTTTTGTACTTGGAAAGTGATTTATACAGACTGTTCAAAAAATTGTTCTCTTGTAAACTTGGTTACATTTTTTGCAAATTACTTTTAGTTGCCGACGGGCTTTACCTTTACTAGTTCATCGAGAAGTACACTGAAAAGTTACAATACTTCAGAGACAATAAATTTTTTATTTTTAGATCACAGTTTTTATTCACAAGTCCAGCACTGCAGTATATGGATGTCGTCCGAACATTGTTCGCATCTTTTAGCATTGCATTAATGATAGCTGTTATTATCATCTTACGCCGGTAACTACTAATTTTTCTGAATTATGTTAGACCGACTGATATAAGAATGAAAATTGTGTTTCAACATTGTGTTTTGTTTCTGCTTGAACTGCTGCTTGAAAGTTTCTGGATGGAGAGCGTCAGAAGAGTAATAGTAATCTACTGTGAATGCAGCAGCACTCCATTTAAGATAAGTGTTTTGAGGAAACATCCTGGAATGAGCAAGTTCCGCGTGACACACAAAGACGGTCTTATTGCGACGCACCACTTTCTTACTAAACGCCAGCAAAGTTACACGATCAGTGTGCTATTATGCAGTGGTTGTACATTACGTAAGCAGATGTAGTATTTTCAGTGTAGTGTAGTTGTTCAGTTTTCCTGTGGATCCAAGTTCCTAGCAGTAGTTCTGAACAAGAAATAATCGTTTACAGTTTAATGAAAATACTAGCTAAAGTTGCAAAGTTAATGTTGTCAAATAAATTCAGCTTTAGCTCTGATGCACCGGTATTTACATTCTAATTCTCTTTAGTGTTATACGTGGTGCCAATGTTCTTTCAATATGCGTGTGAAATCATCCAGGTCTCATGGTTATCGACTTTAAAACTTCACGTTCGTTTCATATCCCATGTTAACCAGCTAAATCTGGTTTTCATTTTTGTGCCACGTCACAAGGAAATTTGGCAGTGCTGCATTAGAAGCACTATTAACAAATACTCTCGAAAAAGAAGCGCTGTTGCTGCAGGTGCACCATGCTGTAACACCACTTATAGGAAATCCGAATTTAACACTCGTTCTCAGCAACGGACTAAAGAGTTCAGTAAGCGTTCTCCAACAATTTCAAAACTGGCTTGGTCGTAGTCTAAGCTAGTTTCGTCGAGCTAACCACCACAACACGTCGTTTCTAAATTTGCAAAAAGTCGACAAATGGTCAATTACAAAAACCGAAACGAATGAGACCGAGAATTAAGAAGGATGTAATATAGAAAATTTTATTTTTGCTTTTCATTTTCTTTTACACAACGAATTGCGCATTGACTTATTCTCATAATTGTGTATATTTTTTGTCTGCCTTTCCTCGGCAAAACCTGTTAGATAAAAGCAATTACGGTTTTTTTGTCTCCAGGCTGTTTCAGTTTTATTTTTTACAGTAGGCAGTAATAAGTTAGCCAATTTCTGCTAGGTTTTCCGACCCGAGCTGGATTTTTACAGTATCTAGTATCTTTGATTTTTCAGTTTTCCAGACACAGACGATGTCTTCCTCAACCCGCCCTGAGGCTATAATTGAACAAATAATTTTAGATACATGTGGCTCTTTACGAAATTTCGTCTCCACATTTTCATACACAGAGCACGGCGTTGCTAGACAGCAACTGTTTAGTAAGATTCCATATCTAAATTTTACAGCGTTCTGTAACAAGCAAGTATTTGTTTCATGTTGCTATCTTCAAATTCTAACAAATTTGACCATCTCTTTTGATATAAATTATGTTCTATATTTAGTTCTGGTTCTGATTCAGAAATATATCACTTGTCTCCGAAAGCAAAGCATGATAATTTTTTACGTGGTCCAGCTTGTCTCCTATGAATACAGCTTCTCCTTGCTCTCTTACTCCAAATGTTGCTCATTTTCACTTGACTGCATATACTTTGTCCCTGATATTTTCAACTGTTTTTTAGGCAACGTATTTTTTTTACCTCCAAATATGTTTGAGCAGCAGATGTAAATGCTTAAAAAATGAAAATCTGATGACAATAAATAGTTTTCAAAATCTCTAAACTTTAACAAATTTCGGATTGAAAAATAAAATTAGATTTTCATGTGGGAATAGATTCAAGGTGTAATCCACGGACAACTTTTTCGAGCCTATGGTTTCTGCCTTCTTTTCATCAGAAGCAATAAACAGCGAACAAAAGGGTTGACTTGTAAACTACTATAAATTGATTGTCTTTTTGCCTATGCTTTAAAACTCTGACATATAGTACAAAAAAGTGAAAGCAGAGTTTCTAGAACCACAGGAAACAAATAGCGCATATTACTTTCTTGAGATTTAGAGAATAAAAAAGTGAAGGAGATTAGATTCAGTGACCAAATTCAAGAGTTACCAGCTAAGTTCTTTTTTGTATTATCTCCTTTACCGGGAAGAATAAGGGACTGAAGAAATGGTTTTAAAATAATCTCTGTACTTCTACTTTTTCCTTTATTATTTTTAGCAATGGCTTCAGAAAATTAATTCACTATTACCAGTAAACATCTAGTCACTTCTCCGACACTGAAAAACTTTACAATCCCAGAAAGCAGTCAAATATGTTCCAAATATACAGACAGATACACAAAACTCGTTTTTTGACTTACTGATGTTACTGATGTCGTCTTACAGATGGCCCTAAGAAAGAAGGAATAAAAAGTTATCGCACTAACGTGCTATTCATAACAATTAACGTACTGTTTACCAGCAGGTTTTCTGAATAAACACAAAAATTATGAAGATTGTGACGACTCTGCACCACATTCAGACCATAAAACAAATGCTAAAGCCTAAATCACTAACCTATATTTTATAAATCAACTTTGATCTACTGACGACGAAAATGACTTTAATTTTAATTAAAAAAATATTTCAAATAAATACTGGTTAGTATCTCAAAAAAAATTATATGCTTATTGTCCAGAAAACAAAAAAAAAATTTTATTCTAATTTTGGAAAACAAAAACTGTCTAATTTTTTGAATCTGCTTTTTGTTCTATTATATCAGCAAAACAAACAAAGCTTTTTTTATTTTGTTTTAACTCTAATGGTAACTTTGATAGAGCAGCGTTTTTAGTGAGCTTAACTTAAAAAGTGTTGACGACCTGAAACAAACGGTTCTGATTAGCATCACATCCTACATCAGTAACTAATTTCTGATAGAAGGCTGCTGCATTAGCCTAGTGCTATAAGTCGCAAAAACGACAAATACGAAATATCCTGCCTTTTTTTGACTGTTTCATTTTCTTTTTTCTTTTGAGTATAAGTTTCCTATGCTCAGTAAAACTTTTCTAAATCAATTTTTTTTAATTTGTAGAATATGGCATTAACATCAATATACATTATTATAATTTTATTGGAAAACAACCTAAATTTTAATCTGTAGTCGTGTGTTAAACACCATTTAGCATACATTTTGCCACCCTTTGTACCAAACATTTATTCGCAATGAAGAAGCTATGCATTACGTTTATTTTGTAAAAATCTTGTTCTCCAAAAATAAGATAGGATATTGGAGTTTAAAAATGATAAAAAACACCCTAAAAAGACAAAAAAATAGCGTTACATAAAAAAGTGCCATGTCTTCTAATCTTTGTGTTTTTTAACAAACAGTTCAAGTCTAATCGTTTCTTGATTATATTTTGTAAGTCAAAATTGAAACTTCTCCACCTAAAAAACATCTCTTTAGAGCCACCTGACAAACAAAATTTGAAACCGTAACTGTCATTCACTGTTTATATTTTATAACTTATGCTCCTTTCTTAGACCTTAATTAGAAATGCTGTTTCCAAGCTAAATTTAAGACTATAACATTAAGATATGCTCATTTTGAACTTTTGAAATAGAGCTTTTGAACTCTTCAAAACCTTCAAATTTTTCTATTAAAGTAAATTTTTTTGCTCAGCAGAATAGCACCTTTTTGGTTGGCTCACCTCAGTCCAAAAACATAAATTAAAAAAAGAAATTGCCGATTGCCGTCACAGAAACCAGTGAAACGACACTATTCGCACTATAAAAGGTTTCAAAAAGTTAAGTTTCTTCTTCATCTTAAGATAAAAAAATTTGATAATAATATAACCTTTCGTTGATTTTGAATTTCGTTATTGATTAGAGCAATAACAAGTTGCATAAAAATGTGGCAGTTCTTCTACGCTCTTTGACGAAAGAGGAGGAAGAATGGTAACCGTTGAGACGCTTAATTCATATATTCGTACGTATGGCTTCACAACCGTCGGGTCACTGCTCACCGTCACCAACTTGACAGTATTTTTTATCCTTGTTAAAGACAGACATATAAGGTAAAGACACAAATATTCAAATTATTTTTAAAATAAAAATCTCAACAGTTTTGTTTTCAACTGTTTAACGTTTTTGGCGCTCAGTGCTCACTTTTTCCTAGACGATTATTTATAACTAGTCCTCAGTTGCTTTACATACAATAACCTATTTAGCGCTATAATTTACCTAATGTAAATTCATTTGATTTTCTTTGAGACACGAGTTGCTTACACAGCGCCGGAGCTGCGTGCAAAGAGCATTTTTTTTTCTTGCAAAGCGATTCATGTATAGTGACTCGTTTTTTAAAAATAGAACTTGGTAGTTATTATCAACCAAAATAACTATAGAATAAAAATTTTCTTGCAGCAACATTTGAAGGAAGAAAGTCCAAAAAAAAAAAAAACAAGACAAAACAAGAGTAAAAATAAATGAACTTAGTACATTTACTGTTTGTCTTGTATTATGGTTTCTATGCTAAACCAATATGGGAACGATGAGCAATAATAAGACGACTTCGAGAACAATTTTTTCCAAACTTTGGTAATTTCTCAAAGCGACCCTCTCATTTCGCTCATTTAGGCTTTTTTTGGAGTAGATCGCCAAAGCAAGGCGGTTATGTTTAAAAATATGATACCTTTCAAGAGAAAACTAATATATCTGCTTTGTAATACTAAAAAAATCAGCCAAAACTACGTAGAATAAAAAATCGTTCTCCTCTTCACATCAAATTATGACCGAAATCAGGCTAAAAAATATTTGAATAATCTATGCAAGCATATACATACAACTATATATACAACTATATATATCAAGAAAAAAAAACAAAAAAAGAAGTACAGAAAGATGCAACAAAAAAAGCTTAGTATATCTGTTTGGATAGAATATACGCTTTTAGAGGATCTCTCAAGACAATTTCAATGCATCTGGTTTTGCGTTTTTTTTTCAATCGTTGTCATCACTTCTGCAAAAAAAGGATATGATTAAACAACCAAAAATTAAGAAGGTGGAGGCAATTTCTAGACAAAATTTTCTTCTTCAAACAGAAAAATTACTTCAAGACTTCTCTAAAGTAGCAAAACCGTTTATTCAAAAAAGATACGTTATTATACACTCATGGAATTACAGGTCCAGCTACGCTTTACTGATCGTCTCGTTTTTGATACACGGAATTTGTGGTGCAAGCGTAACGATTGCAGGAATTCATCGTTTTGTGCTTTATGGTGCAAAGAATCCAACACTTATTCCAAATAAAAGTTGTTTTTACCAGGTTGTTTCTTTTTTTATCATACCGGTTGTTTTACATTTATCAGAATGTACATAAATCATCGATGACTGATGGGCTTTTCCCACTTTAACCTAAACTGTGTCCGCAAAATGTCATCAAGAAACCTCTGTTCGCCCTCCGTTAAAAACCGCCATAAACCGTAGCTTCTTGCAGTCGACTGCGTTCTTTGAATTATGGTCAAATCAAGCTTCCAGTGCAGCGATGCTGGCGAACAGTGTTGATCGTTTTTTAATTGTGGTTAACTCAATTTTTTATTTCGCCAAGCAGCGAGTTATTGTAAAACTTCTTATAACGTTCTGTTTCGCTGCACCCACTATTATATGCGGAACGACGACTATTGTGGAGTTTACGCTTCCAGACCGATTCATAAAGAAAACTTGTATGTAAGTCCAGCACTAACTTTCGCTTTATGCAATTCCAAAATGCCAATTTACTTACAAAACTCATTTCACTTCTAAAAACTTGAAGAACCAACTATGACCTTTCTACTTTTACAGGCACAGTTTCTTTGCATTTGAAAAGTGATTTATACAGATTGTTTAAAGAATTATTTTATTCTGAACTTTGTTACATTTTTTGCAAATTACTTTCAGTTGCCCATGAGCTTTACCTTTGGTAGTTCATCAAGAAGTACACTGAAAAGCTACAATACTTTAGAATTAATAAATTTATCTTCTTCAGAGCACAATTTTTATTCACAGATCCAGCACTACAGTATATGGATGTCGTTCGAACATTGCTTGTATTCTGTAGCATTGCATTAATGACAGCTGTTATTGTCATCTTACACCGGTAACGTTTGATACTTTTTTAAAAATGTCGGACTGATCCATGTGAAAATTAAAGCTACGTGTCATCAGTCCTCATCTGTTTAAAATAATGCTTTAAAAATTTCATATAAAAAAGTAATTAAAGGAGAATGGTAATTTTACCGTGTATACGATAAACACTGGACAATTGGTTAAAATTTTTGTAGCAAGCAGTACGAAATGAACAAGTTTCGCGCAGCACACAATAATGCTTTGATTGCGGGGCACCACGTTCTTACGGAACGCCAGCAAAGTTATACGACTAGCACGCTAATTTGTACTGGATGTACATTGAGTAAGTAGATATAGTGCTTTCGCTGATGTGTAGTATGTCCAGTTTTTTGTGTCTTTAAGTCTTTTACATTAATTCTAAATAATAATCATTTCGCTAATTGAGCAGCGTGTCTTCTAGGTAAGGCAAAATTACTACAATAAGAAAAACTCAGCTTTTACTGTAATGCACTGATAATTTACAATCACTCCTTCTTCAGTACTATACGTGATACCGATGGTTTTTCAATATATATGTGAAATCAGTCAAGTTACATGGCTGTCGACGTTGAAACTTCACGTTGTTATCTTGACTTATGTTGATCAGTTAGATCTGGTCTTAATTTTCGTACCGCGACAGAAGGAAATTCGTCAGTGCTGCATCAGTAACATTATTTATAAATACTCTCTCAAAAAAAGCACACAGGCTACCGGCACAACATCTCATGCCAAGATTCTTTGGAAGCCTAAAATTTATAACCATTCTCAGCAGAGGCTGGGAACCATCAGCAACCCCTCTACAAGAAATTTAAAATTGGCTTATTCATAATCAAAGTTATTTTTTGCAGAGCAAGTTATCAACGCATCCCGTTTTGCAGAATGATAAAAGTTGCTAAATGGTTGTTTACAGTGACTGACATCGACAAAATATAGAGTTAAGAGGAATAGAAGATAAAAGAAATTTGATTTTGCTTTTTGGCTCCTTCTGGCTGAAACATTGCACACTGATTTGCCGCTGAACACGTGCAGAATCTCCTCTCACCTCTCCCCCGGTGTGTTATCTTTCTCTAAAAAGCTAGACAAGTTACTAATAAAGAAGCCTCAGTCTCACACCTAACGGTTACCAAAAAAATTATAAAAGAAGGCAGGATTAGTCAAAGAAAGCAGAAGTATTTACAGTTTTCATCTCTCGTATGTCGCATCAGTGTTTTTCACTTTTGATACTGATAAACTAATTATTATTTGGTAGATACTAGCAAGCCAATCATTATTCAGTAGACTTCCAGAACTGGAATTGAAGCACCAGTTCTCCTAGTTAATCTATAATTTTCAGTTTTTCGAACCTATACATCCAAAGTTTGTTTTGTTGAACCCGTTCTGACATTACAATTAAGCAAATAATTTAAGATGAAAATGGTTTCTTGCAAAATTTGATCTAAACGTTATAACAAGCGTGTTTGC
Source organism: Enterobius vermicularis (assembly GCA_900576705.1). NCBI lineage: Eukaryota > Metazoa > Nematoda > Chromadorea > Rhabditida > Oxyuridae > Enterobius > Enterobius vermicularis. The sequence continues at coordinate 1,240 of UXUI01000050.1, read as the reverse complement.
AGACACTTGCAGTCAGGCACCGCATATGCTTCTACTTCTGAATTTTTACTCTGCACCATTACAATTAGCTAGTTCTCTACTGCTGTTGCTTTCAAATTCATACGAGTTTGCCTGACTATCATAAATAATGCTTGTTATATCTCTAGTTTTGCTCCTTGATGAAAATATAACAGTTGTCACTAGCAGCAAAGCTTTAGAAATCCTTGAACAGCAAATGTAGGTGTAGAAAGAAGGAAAAAATTGCTGGGAGTAAACAGGTTGCAAAGCTTGAAGCTTCTTAAAGATTTCTAATCCAAAAAATAAGAAATAAAGCTAGATTCTGAAGCAGAAGCAGGCTCAAGGCGAAGCCTGCTTACACACTTTTTCGTCCTGGGACTGTCAGAGTTAGGTTATCTCTCATTTATTCTCTTTCACTCCTGATTTCGCATTTTTTGCTCTGCAATTTGCTCATCTATATGAGAAACACTGTTGCATTTCAAACGTAGCTTGCTTTACTTAGGTATCTACATCACGTATCTGTTTTCCCTTCAGAAACTTCTTTTCTGTAGCTCGTTTTGTTTTCCCTTATTTACTTATTTTTTTTATTGTAATTGTTTAATCTAAATTGGTTTTACACTTATTTTTTCGGTTTTAAACCCCAATCTTTTTTCCATTTCTTTTAGATCTTTCTGTAAGCGCCATACCATAATCAGAAGCTAAAAACCTTGAATTTCTAAGCTCACCAGAAGCTTAGTTTGCAAGTCGAAGTGCCGCTTCAAAAGATTATGTGACGCTTATGTAAATTTTTGAATAAAAATTCTGCAGTCAAACTGTCTCTTGAAATCAACTTCTTTAACAGTAGCTCAGAAGCAGATTTCATCTGTTGAAAATGATTAAGAACACTAATTCCTATTAGTTTTTATAAATACTAGTTTCTTAAAAGTTTACACAAATTTTAATTTGCCTTTTACCACTGAAAAACACAGTACTGAGATTAACAGTACTGTTGATATCTATAATTTTTGTAGTAAGATTACAAATTTCTCACGTTTCAGAACAATCAAAGTAATTTCAATTTTTTCAGAAAAAAATTCGCGACACTTGAAATTCAGACGAAAAATTGGTATATTAATGATCTAAGAAATAAGGTATACATCAAGAATAGTGCACTTCCATGATTAAGCAAACTGTTAAGGAAACAAAAACGTTGCACAGAAAATAAGATAAAGAAACTTGCCAAATGTAAAATTACAAAAGACAC
>UXUI01000049.1:0-11271 GCA_900576705.1 Enterobius vermicularis | reverse complement strand
TATATAATTTTTCGGTTTTCTTTTGTTGAGGAAGTTGCGACTTAATGTTGTGTTACTAAAAAGTTTTAAAATTAAAAGTTTTCTATTAAAATTTTTTTATCAGTTTAGTATTATGAGTCAAAAAAATCATCTATAAGAAAAACTTTGTTCTTTTCACCCTGACTTTTCTCAATTTTTTTCTTCTTTGCCTTTCATTTTTTCTTTTGAGAAATAATATTATGATTATAGATTATCTAAAAATACAACACCGTTTTGTTCACCTTCAGGGGAACAGAGTTTCCACTTATTATTCTTAAAGTTTAATACTTCTTATGAGGAATAATTTTAATTAATACTGCTATCTTTCCCAGTTAAAAAAAAGTTTAATGATGTCTTTCAGTAAAATTTCTTATAGTACGTTTCTTGCGTACAGTAACTTTGAAGATGACAGTGTTCTTTGGTCTTTTTTTGGATTTTCAAAGACCGAGTTTGAATTATCATAACTCAGAATAATCGAATAAAAAAACTACTGTAAACCACGTTGAATTTTGTAAACTAATATAAGTGCTAATAAATGTAGTTTGAAGAGTCATCCCAACTGTTTAAAATGTTGCTTTTTCTCCAGTCTTTTAAGTTCTTCACCATTGGAATGAAACTGAGAAACTGCACTGTTTGGAGTTTTAAAAGCTGAGATATCATTCATAAATGCTGCACAACAGAAGTTTGAATTGAGGCAGCTTAGATAAAAGAACATTTTTGTAATATTTTAAACAAGAGGAGGGTTTTGAGCCACAAAATAATATCAGATAAGAGGTGAGTGAAACGAGAATCTGATTCATGAAAAATTCTAATTTATTTCTGTTCTTCTCATTGAGATCCGTCAATTATTGGAACTTTAGAAATCTTTAGATGAATCAGCTGTTTAAGTTATGGTTTGTCTATACGTCAGTTACAGAGAGTAAACTTTATTACTCTATTTATTGATATGCAATTTTTTGTTTTTCTCGTTATTTTTTAGTTTACTGTCATTATTCACTCAGCTAATTACTCAACAATGCGAAAGAATTAGATGAATTTAGCACCATAAAAAACACTGCGTGAAATAAAATAAGCAAATAAGTTTTAATTTTCAAACAAATATCTTCTAAAATTTTTTAGAAAAGCACCGTTAAAAGCTTACAAATCAAAAATCTGATATTTTATTGAGCTATAAGAGGTAATGTCTTTCTTAAAAATATGTTAATTTCTTATGGCACACGAAAGTGCATAAGTTTAGCAACTCTAAATTCTCGCTTTTTTTTGAAATGTGTTAATTGACATATCTACATTATAGTTTCAGTAGAACGCAATTTAGGTAGACTTTTCTTTGTATATGCAACATCTGAGCAATTTTTTGTAAGTAAGAAACGAATTTTTTGAAAAGCTCAGTAGATAAAGAATTTCAATTGTTGAAATGTTGAGTGGGCTTAAAATGTTAAAAAAAGCTCACTTTGCAGCAGAGGTTCTTTTAAATAAACATAGTGGAGTGACCAAGATTTGAAAAGAAACTACTACACTTGACAAGATTTCTATTTGCTTTTCAAACGATACCATTCCGCTGAAATTGCTAGCAAGCTTTTTTTATTAAACTACAAAAGATCTTGAAATTTGCGAGGTATTCGCAAATTTATAACATACTTTATTAGACGTTTTTCTTGAAACTTTTATTTTTGAACTCAGATATAATTAAAATGATTAACCTACTGTTCTTTCTCATCCTAGGACTTAGCTGAATTGTCTTTCCTTCGTTATAATTTGTGTAATCTTTATAGCTTAATTGAGTAAAATGCTTTTTCGCAAAACTTACTTTTATATAGATTTGCGACTTTCAAAAATAGCGATAATAGAAACTCAAACTCATTTGTGAAAAAGTTTAATACACATAAAAGCTTCATTTGCTGTCCACTGTTCAGCTATAATGTGAAAATAAATAACGGAGGAACTAAGAGTTGCAAGTTTAAAATAACTGTTTCGTAAGCAAAACAATTGATACTCTTTAGAAGTTTAATTACTTAATTAATTACAATAAAATTTAATTACAATCACTGTCATCCCATGTATTCATGAAACTCCTATTTTCCTCCAACGAGACTGCAGGCCCATGACGTTCTGATGGAAATTATACAGGGCTCAACCAATATGAGTTTGGAACACATGGCTACGCAATGAAATTTGTTTGCTTCAACTTTTTTTTTGAAAGAAAAAGAAACAATTTTGTGTACCGTTTTCATGCAGTCCTCTTTACAGCGCATTGATACGATCACTGAATTATTTCACAGTGTTTGCATAATCTAATTTTTCAACAATTTATTTAATTAAAACAGCCACTTCATAACGCAGTATACAGCTACAGACCTATCATAACTAAAAGTGAAATGAAGGTTTAAAACTGCAGTCAACAACTGTCACAGTAAGTAAATCCAAAAGAAATCAAGCTTTCAGGTGTATTTCCTGAAATTATTCAAGCTTTACCATAAAAATGTGTAAAGGGCTCATCTCATTCAAAAATTCACAACAATTATTTCGCAGAAACGTCTAAGTTGCACTGTACGCATTAAGGCCGTTCAAAGAGATAACGAATGAAGGCAGATTATCTAGTTTTTTTGGCAGTGTAGCTTAAAGATGGAATGTTACACTCGGAGAGGCAAGCATCGTGGCACTTTTGTTTACACTGGTTTAACGGCCGGCGCTGATGTGCGCAATCGAGTTCACAAGTTGGCAAGCAAGTTGAATGACATGGTTGGAAAACCGGAGCATTTTCTCGAACACAAGCAACTGCACATGTTGCCTGACAGGAACGTTGGCAATCAACAAACAGTTGATTAGCACTTGTACATCGCTTGACACATACTCCCTCACACAGCTGCTGGCATTTGCTAGGGCGCCTGTGTACAGCAGCTACCGGAAGACTGCTGAAAAAAGTTGGCTGATAGACAGCTTGTTGTTGGATACAAAATGGGGTACAAAGCGGTTGGCACTGAACGGGACAATAAGCAGTTTGTGTTGCTGCTAGCGGAACTACGTTTGTCGGCATTGAAATTGACGGCACTGGTTGCGCAACTAACTGCGCCGGAACAAAATAATTTGATGAAATCTCAGCGGTCGAAGAGGAATATGTATCTGCACTTCCCAACGTCGCTGCGGGAACGTACTCCGTTGGTTTGTTACAAAGGGTATCGCATTGCGGTTTACAGCTGGCTGCACACTGTGCCGGTGATATATCGGTGCAGTGTGCGCCACATAAAATCATGCAGTCCCTGGTACAGAAAGGATATAAATAAATTGGAATATATGTCGTAGGATAGGTATAAACAGGCGTAACTAGAGGGTAGAGTTTCTGTTGACAAACGTTATCACATTGTGTTCTACAGAAGTCATCACAGTCTACAGTGTCACCATAAAGGCGTCTACACTGGTCTGTGCATCCTGTAAAGCAAACTTTATGGCATAATACTGCTGGAGGCTGACTAACTTTTACAGCAGGTTTAGGTGTTGTAGAGTGATCGTAATTTATGGAAGTGATGGGAACAGTGACAGTAGTGGTTGTGGTAGTTGTCATAGTTGTAGTTGTTGTAGTCGTGGTAGTAGTAGTAGTAGTGGTAGGTTGTGAATAAGTGGGTGGTGTTATAGTGGTGATAGGCAAGTTTGAACCGGTCGCTGCTGCTGCTGTCGCTACAGTTGTTGCGGGCAGTGATGGTGAAGAAGTTGGTGGTCCAGTGAAAGGAATGTTAGAACACCGCACTAAACACAAGATTTCACATCTTCTCCAACAAGGAGCGTTTCCCTGGCAGTTCTGTACGCAGTTTTCAGCACAACTCGGAAAGCATAATATGCATTTTAATTCGCACAACGGCTGACAAGGAGCGATACATACCGGTGCGGGTGTGGTAGTCGGTGCCATTAAAGTAGGCTCGAAGGCTGATGGAATTACTCCTGCAGAAGTTTCACTTGGTGTTTGACACCTCTGAATACATGGATTAATACAAACTGTAACACAGACAACAGTCGACATTTTCATAGTCGTACAAGGATTCTGGCAAATACTGTTACACGAAGCTGTGCACTGGTTGACTGCTGATGTTGCAGAGACTGTTGGCTGAAATTGGACAGCATTATTGCTTTCACAGCTACCCTTACAAGACTGAGCACACTTTGGCAAGCAAATTGTAATTGACAGAATTGGTGAACAATGGTTAACGCAAGCTGTAGTGCAATCGCTCCTGCAATTATGGACAAGCGCATTTTGCTGAGCCATACCCTGAGAAACGACTTGTGGCAAAAGTTGCTGGTCGTAATTGCCGTTACTGTTATCGTACGCCGGTTGCGCGCATGCAAATCGACAAGTATTCTCGCATGTTATTTCGCATTGCGAATATGGTATACCAAGGACAGCACATCTTTTCTGACACCGACTGCGACAGTTCTGCTCACAAACGGGCTGCAAATTGTTCTCTTCTTTCCTCTGTAAACCTTCTGTTGCATTGGAGCCAATCAGTGATAAAACCGTTTGTGCACAAGTTTTTTGACACGCGTTTTGGCAAGCTGCGTTACAGTAGTCCGAGGAATAATCTTGTAAATTACAAGAGCGTGTGCAAGACGCGTGACACGAGGGCCGACATACGTCCATCTGTAATATAAACAGTGCTTTACTGTATATAGACATTACAAGTTCTAGTTAGTTGATATACTTACGTCGATGACAGAACACGGTCATTTTTAAGCACCGTGCAGCTACTTTTTATAACATAAGAAAAGACCTTGCTTGTGTCAAATTATCTTTTAGTTAAAAAAACTCATAATATTATAGGCATAGAAACACAAGTTCAGTAACTAGCTAACAATGGGAGTGCAATGGCACGCCGACCGTCGCCTTACACAAGTACATGCATCCGAAGTGCTCTCCTTGCCAGGTGAACGACATGAGCAATAGGGCACCTCCTGATGCTTCGGCGAAGTGCAGTCACACTGGCGCTTTGTCCGGTTGTTAACCTCGACTTCCTAAAAATTCTAGTAGGGATTTATTTACATCTAAACATCCGATATCTTATTTGATTCAACTCTGAATATTTTCGTTAAACTTTGCTCAGAATTAGAAGATTTAGAAGGTTTTAGGCTTTGTCTGTGGTTTTCTAAAGATCTAATGCTATTTGATTTCCATTTTTTCCATTTCAAAAAGCATTTTTCGCATTTTCATCGCTTCGCAAAGCTGTTACTAATTTTAAAAAAGAAATTGAAACTCTAAGTATTCTAAAAAAATTTAGAGTATCTATTAGTAGCGTCCAAAAAAATTTTAAGATATGAACTGTTCTTCCCGAACACAAAAACTGAGTCAAACAAAGTAGCCGGGCCGCGGGCTATTATTTTGTCAACTAGCAGTTCACAATTTAGGCTGTGATGAGGAGGGACGCAAACGGAAAAAACAAAGTTAAAATTAGCTTGAAATAGCTTATTTTCAACGTAGATTCGAAAAGAAAATTCAAAGTAGAGTAAAAAAACGCCCTAAGAATGGATAATGCACCTGGTAGTTCTTTTGGATAATAAGAGTTATTTCAAAAATTTAGGTGAAAATTGGTGAAGACAGTGGAGTTTGTCTAATAATTTTTTAATAAAAGTGCCAGTGCTGACTGCTGTTCAGCAGTATCTTCCTTGATCCCTGCAGCTGGTTACTACAAATACAGTTTCTGTGTTGTTTTTACAATCGATCTCCGGTTTACTTTTTTCTGTTCTTCACTTTCCCGCAGAGAAAGCTTTTGGAAGAATGTAGGAAGGGAGACAAGAAGGTGGGTAAAGGACGAAAAGCAAAAAAAGCGGTAATGTTCGCTTTTTTGCAAATGTAAAACGAAGAAGATAAAATATTTCGTCCTCGACGGCCTCAACAAACATACCCAGTAACTCAGGTCAGAAGTAATTGTTTCGTTTGAAGATATAATAGCTTGGAAAATAATTTTTATTTGAAAGTTGTTAAAAACTTTTTAGGATCGGAAATGAATGATGCTCTCTATCAAGAAATTTCCAAAAACTTTCTAAGCGAAATTAACTGAAAGTTTTTTGTATCAGAGTTGTCATAAAAATAAATATACAACCAAGAAGTATCCTGAAATGTTGCAAGATTTGTGCCAACTTTTGCATTACGATCATAAATTCGCAGCAAACGAAACCTCTACTAGGTGGTAACATTAAACTTCGTTTTTTTACCGATTTTTAAGTTAAACCAAAAAATGTAATTTTGTGGGCTTCAGTAGTACCCTTCAACAGACAATTTTTTCTGCGTTTTACTAGAAACAGCTGCATTTGAAGCTGAAAAACAAATTTTTTCAAAGACAACTTATTCTCTGGCATTTATAAAACTCCTAAAACATACATCTATTAGAGCATGCTGCATTGACTGGAAATACGATAGTCATGTGAAGCCAAGTTCGATAAATACGTTAGGTAAGGGAAGACATTCCAACTAAAACACAATTTCTGAAAGAGCCGAGCAACACGAGCACTTGGAGATGCTATATAAAAAAGTCAATTTTGCGCCAGTTCAGTGCTACCTACAGTCGGATGATTTTTTTTTGCCACATTTTTATTCAGATCATAAAGTCTTACTAGTTTATTTTGTGAAAACTTTTCATACTTTATCAAATTATTTCTTTAATGTCTCAACTACCACTCTAAAAGCCATAGAATTGTCCACTACATAACTGTTGTGGAAGACAGAAAAAGAGTTACATATGTGATAAATCGCGATGTAAGCATTCTTGGGTAAGGGTTTGTATTAGCTCAGTCTAAAAATTATCATTCTGAGATAACGTATACTGTCGGTTTAAGTTCTTTTTAAACCCTAAGTTTCTTTCAGTGCTTCGAAAAATAAGCGGATTTTTTACTCTAATCAGCCTGTTCGTAAACTTGTCATATTCTATTTAAATATACTCTTGAAAACCAGCTAGACGGAGTAACTACTTTTTAAAAGAAAAGTAAATTTCGAAAAATTTGAACTTTAATTAACTTTTTGAAGATGGTTAGCTTGCTTTTTTTAATAAGAATAATAAGAATAGCAGTAAAACTCATGATGGTGACAAATGACATCATTTGATGATAATAGTTTACATGGAAGCGAGAGAGAAAAGGCACAAAAACTAAAAATGTATCGATAAGCCAAAAAATTAACAGTTACCTGTAAGTTAACAGTTTCAGCCGATACAAAACTACAGGGAAAATTGATTATAATTAACAGAATAGCCAGCAACGATTCTTGGCGACGCAACATTGGCTAATAGAGTTAAAATTTTAAATGTTTCTGCTTAAGTAGTACAAGCAAGATTACCACCAAAGCGTCTTGTTATTTCCAAAAACGGTCTTCAGATGTGATTTGTTGTTGTTCTAATCACCTTATTTCTCGCTTTTTTTTTCTTGGTTTTGTTTGTTTACGCTAAGAACAAATAAAGAAAAAATTTGTTGTAGAATTTGGTCTAAAATTTTTATATTGCCATTTAGTTTTGGTCGAAAAAATAGTTCTGATGACAGATGTTAAAGAGGTCAAATTGACAAAAACTGTTTTAGCCCTTCTTTTTTTTTAAAGTAAACTTTGAAGAACGAATTGTTCTCTTAAATTTTTTTTACATTTTTTTTTTCACAAACAACTGAAAATATACGACTTATGGGTCTACGAAAGCACTAATTTTGGTAATTTATCTGAAACTCCGTCAAAGAACTTTGAGAAAAGTTGAAAAAAAAAAAAAAGAAGAAGGCGAAAGAAAAGTACGTCACTGCGTCATTTAGTGCTTTACAGATTCAACTTTGAATATCCAACAGGTCTTTTTTTTTTTTTTTTTTTTTTTGTCTCTACAGGTCTTTTTATCTAAACGGTATGCTTCACAAAATTCTTCATAAACGGAAGAAGTACAATAAATGATTTATAAACCGCTGTTTATTTAATGAGTTGTTGAACTCCAGGGGAAACCTAATATCAAAATAATGCTGTTTTTGCTGTTTGCAGATTCGCGAGGACATCTGCGGACTTGTAGTATAAACGGAATTTCAGATGCAGTAATTTTTTCCGTAAGAGTAATTGCACTTTACTTTAGCGGTCATGAAAGCCTTGAGAATAAAAAGCAAACATATTTGATACTTTTTAACCTTCTTTTTTGCTTCTTCTAAAAAATTGTAATATTTTCTGCTCGTTTTAAGTGCTTCTAAATGACCTGTCCTTAAAACTCTACAAGATGTTTTTTTTAGCTTTAATTTTTTTTTTTAATTTTTAAGAATCAAAAGTGTTGACGTTCATGCTTACGATTTTCTGAAGAACAAAACTACTTGATTAAGGTAATGACAATCAATAAAATCACTTCAACAACTCTTGCAGATAAGACAGAATTTCGGAATCGTAATCTTAGGATAAAACGTTTGTGTGGCAGAAAAGCAGACCACAATTAAATATAGAAGTACAGAAGTTTTCTGCAACTAATTCAGCAGTGAAAGATAATTAATTACTTATTGGTGAACTCAAGCAGGTGGATGAAATTAGTGTAAATAAGCTAACAGACTCATCAATTTTTTTTTTTCTATATTTACGTTCGTAGTGTTGGGGTATGAAACCTGAGGTGCTTTCTAAAAAACAATTTTTTATAACAATTAGAAACCGTCTCCCATATACAGATAGTTTCTCCAAATGCCACTAAAGAATTATTTGACATGAAATAGTGAACAAGCGATAAAAAAAATTACATTTACACCCGAATATATAATTCTGTTGATTTCTACTGCATTATGGCCAACCATATTAGAGTGTGCAAATTTAAAAGAGCAAGTAAAATAAGGTGTAATTTTAGTAGAGTTCCATATGTGCAATTTTAAGATAAAACTGAAGACTTTTACTTCCTAAAGTCACAGAAAAAGTAAATTAAGCGGCATATTCAAGCTATTAAACACCTATATTTTAGGCGAAAAAGAAAGTCTTACACAACTCTTTGAATATTTAGCTATAATAAAAATAAAAATTGCTGCAGTGAGTGATTCCTAAAGTATCTCACAATATTCAAATCTGAGAGTTGAGATGTTTTGGTTCTGGCTACAGTCTTTTTCACTTTAGTTTTATAGGAAAGAAAATGTTTAAATTGTGCGTTACTAAACTGCTGTTAGCCATGAAATAACTCTCAGACAAGTGAATTGATTTTAAATTAAAATTGTAGCGTGGTAAGAAGCAAATGACAACTGCAGTAGATCCAGAGAATAGTCAAGCTTCCAAATGGGCAGAATTATAGCTGGATGACTTGATGCACTCTATATCTGCTCAAAACTTGGTAACTATTTAGTTCCTTCGAAAAATGAGCCAATACTATGCTAACCTGCAGTCTTTTGTTCGTTAGGCAGATGTGCTGTTGTCAAATTCAGTTCATATCCGTCTTCCAAATTCAGAAAAAGCCTATAAATGATAATCAATGATGCTCATAAATGCCCTAAAAATTTCTAATTCACTAGGTTTTTTACTTCAAATAGCAGAAATTTATAAATTTCTTGACGTTCCACATGTAAATAAATAACAGAATTCTTTTTTTTTAATCTGAGCAGATTGGCTGTTATCTGATTATTAACAAGAAAAGTGTTTTAATCCATCCAGAAACAATATTCACGATTTTATCTGACTGTTTTCACCGATAGTGATTTATAAAGGTTTTTCTCGTGCACATTAGACACAAATTTAAAAAAAATGTAGTTCACCTTTTCGCTGTTGTGCTTGGTTTTTTATTGTCTGGCCTACTATTTATCTTCGTGAAGTCCTCAGTCACAAAAGAAGACTGTTATTAAGAAATACCATTCATTGTTAACAGCATATTAGTCAACCACGAATAACCAACTGCAAAATTTTTGGATCTTTTGGATTTTGTGCGCATTACCTGAAAATGGGAAAACTTGCTACCGCACGGCATTATTTTGCCTAGGTTGATTACCTAGATTTGATTTACAGAAATCAATAAAGTAATGAGCGGTTTGCATTTAGCGTGATTTCTAAGCGATCAAAGATTGATGCGACTGGAGTTGAGTGAAGTTTGGCAATATGCCACTTCGTATTTCGATTTTTGGTTGCTCAGTTTTTCTAGCCTTAGTCGTCTCCTGAGATGCCGATTACTTTTTCTGCTTAGTGTCTTGGCCGTTTCCTCTCTCTGGTAACAACGTCCTCAAGGACGATTGGGACAAGAAATGTTTGTCTGGAGGTGTTTGAGTAAAAAACATTTTTGTGTAACTAAATAGGTGCAAACCGATTCAGGTGTTCGTTTGGGCTTACTTTTAAGATTTCTTGCTCTTAAGATAATTTTAAGTATAGAGTACGAAAGACTACTGGAAAACAGACCAGAGTTTATGGTTTCTTTTTTAACCGGAAAAGCGAGAAAGCGTTCTGTATAAGCTGGGGTCGTGGCATATAGCGATAGCTAAAATAAGGGAAAACATTATTTTGTTTTAGATTTTGTAACCTCCACTGTTTTTGCTATTTTACTGTACTCTACTGCATTTTTTGAAGGAATTTATCAGCTTTTTTTTTTCAAGATCTAAGGAAAAAATGTTTGCACATTAATAAGATATGAAGATGTGGTTGTTATGAAGTATTCTTCCATTTAACAAGCTATATTATTAATGATATGACTGTTAAAATGCTTCAGTTTTGTTTGTTGACATTTTCAATATGTGCTGTTAAACTGTAGCGAAGATATAGTTGCATTAACTCAGGTATCCGCATACTTTAATAACAGTCACGTTCTGCAAGTTGGTTATCTGCTGGCACATAACTTAAAAAGTGCGTTAATCCTTGTTGCCCTAATTTCCTTGTAGTGCAAGTTGATATGCTTTTCTGCGGATCGTAACAAAATACTCTGTTCCAAAGTGCCTATCGCACTCCTAATCCTGCCTCTTCTCAGTGGCTTTCTCCATTTTGCTTAGGGGCTTCTTAAGACTGGAAATGCTTTCACCTGAAAACTACAACTGTTTTTGGTTCATTACTAATGTATTTAAAATTATGGGTCCTGTAGTGAACACCCATATGCTGTGGTAATTTTTCTGTTTATCGCAGCGAGTCGTTGGAGAAGTTGTGCTGAAGTACTTAGGTGGATAGTTTTCGCCGCCAGATCTCCCTCCGATGACTTTGTTACTTGGCTCTCTTGAACATTTACTTTTACATTTTGGGCTATTTTTTGACAACTTTCCAACGTGAGAAAACTCGAATACAAAATTACAACTTTCAAAGGTAGAATTTTTATTATATATATATATATA